>CM059449.1:11459768-11547924 GCA_030390025.1 Squalus acanthias
AACACTCAGCAGGTCAGGCAGCATCATGGAGAGAGAAACAGAGTTAACGTTTCGGGTCGAGGACCCTTCATCAGAACAGATTTTTAAGCAAGTGTGGGGCAGGGACAGGGAGGAGGGAGGAAAGAACAAAGGGAAGGTCTGTGATAGGATGAAAGGCAGGAGAGATTAAAAGACAAAAGGGATGATGGTGCAAGGCAAAAGGAGATGGTAATGGGACAAGTTAAGAAACAAAAGATGACTCTAGATGAGGTATAAATGGCGATGGCATGTGAGAAAAAAAGGGGGGAAAAGTATATCGGGGCCGAGGTTATAGTCTGAAATTGTTGAACTCAATGTTGAGTCCAGAAGGCTGTAAAGTACCTAATCGAAAGATGAGGTGCTGTTCCTCGAGCTTACGTTGAGCTTCACTGGAACAGTGTAAGAGGCTGAGGACGAAGAGGACAGAGTGGGAGTGGAGCGGAGAATTACAGTGACAGGCGACCGGAAGCTCGGGGGGTCACCGTTACAGAATGTGACTCCAGGATGTTATGTTGCTTCCCTGGTGCCAGGGTCAAGGATGTCACTGAGCAGTTGCAGGACAACTCTGAGGGGGAATGGTGAACAGCCAGAGCTCGTTGTCCATATCGGTACCAACGACATAGGCAGAAAGAGGGATGAGGTCCTGCAGGAAGAGTTTAGGGAGCTAGGGGAGAGATTAAAAAGCAGGACCTCAAAGGTAGTAATCTCCGGATTACTCCTGGTGCCACGTGATAGTGAGTACAGGAATAGGAGGATAGAACAGATGAATGCGTGGCTGGAGAGATGGTGCTGGAGGGAGGGCTTTAGAATCCTGAGGCCTTGGGACCATTTCTGGGGAAGGTGGGACCTGTACAAGCCGGAAGGGTTACACCTCAACAGAGCCGGGACCAATATTCTCGTGAGGGGGTTTGCTAGTGCTGTTGGGGAGGGTTTAAACTAGCTTGGCAGGGGGATGGGCATCAGCATATAGGAGTAGAAAAGAGGAATAAGGTGCATAAAAGAGTGATTGTGTGGTATAGTACTAAAGAAGATAGTATGAGAGACGGTAGTAGTACCATATTAGATAGGAGCAGACTAAGAAAGACTACGAAAAATTCAAAAATAGGTTTAGAATGCATGTACATAAACGCACAAAGTGTGGTGAATAAGGTTGGTGAACTATAAGCAGTTAGTCGTGTGGCAATATGATGTTGTGGCAATAACGGAAACGTAGCTTAAAAACAGTGAGGACTGGGCACTTAATATTCAAGGGTACAAGGTGTTCAGAAAAGATAGGGAAGGAAAAAAGGGAGGTGGGGTGGCAGTGCTGATTAAGCAAGACATTGTAGTGTTGGAAAGAGAGGATGTTCTTGAGGGGACAAGGACAGAATCCATTTGGTTAGAGTCGAGGAGCAAAAAGGGTATGATCACACTATTGGGGGTATTCTACAGGCCTCCAAATAGTGAGAGGGAGGTAGAGGAGCAAATCTGCAGGGAAATCGCAGGGATATGCAAGAGCTATAGAGTGGTGATATTGGGGGACTTTAATTACCCAAATATTGATTGGGATAATACTAGGGTAAAGGGAAAGGAGGGAGAGGAATTTCTGAAATGTGTTCAGGAGAATTTTCTTGACAAATATGTTCTTGGCCCAACTAGGGAGGAGGCATTGCTGGATCTGGAGCTGGGGAATGAGGTGGGCCAGGTCGACCAAGTGTCTGTGGGAGAACACTTGGGTACGAGTGATCATCGTATCATAAGATTTAGATTAGCAATGGAGAGGAGCAAGGAACAATCTAGAGTGGAACTTCTAAACTGGAATAGGGCTAACTTCAATGGGATGTGAAAGGATCTAGCCAGGGTAAAATGGAACCAAAGACTGACAGGAAAAACTGTAACGGAACAATGGGTGATCTTTAAGGAGGAGATGTTCCAAGTACAGGCTAGGTACATTCCAACATGATGGAAGGGTAAGGGAACAAAAGCAAGGGCTCCTTGGATGACGAGGGAGATAGAGAAGATGATGAAACAAAAAAAGAGGGTGTATGATGAATGCCAGGTGAATACTTCAAGGGAGAACCAGACCAAATACAATAATTTGAGAGGGGATGTGAAGATGAAAATAAGATTGGCAAAGAGAGAACATGAGAGTAGAATGGCGGTTAACATAAAAGGGAACCCAAAAATCTTCTACCAGCAGGTAAACAGTAAGCGGGTAGTAAGAGGCGGGGTGGGGCCTATTAGAGACAAAGAAGGTGATATATGCTGAGAGGCGCAGAGCAAGGCTAGAATACTCAATGAGTACTTTGTATCGGTGTTTACTAAGGAGGTGGATGCTGACTAAATATCGGTAGAAGTGGAAAAGGTAGAAGCAATGGAAGGGGTGAAAATTTATAGACAGGATGTACTAGAAAGGCTGGGTATGCTTAGAGTGGACAAGTCGACTGGTCCCACGTTGCTTAGGGAATTGGGGGAGGAGATAACGGAAGAGCTTGCCATAATTTTCCAATCTTCCCTAGATGCGGGGGAGGTGCCTGAGGATTGGAAAGTGGCAAATGTGACACCATTGTTCAAGAAAGGGTGTAAGAACAATTCTAGTAACTGCAAGCCGGTCAGTTTAACATCAGTGGTGGGTAAAGTTTTAGAAACAATAATCAAGGAAAAAATTAACGGGCACTTGGATAGATTTAAGATAATTAAGGAGAGCCAACACGGATTTGTTTAAGGTAAATCGTGTTTCACTAATCTAATTGAATTTTTTGATGAAGTAACAGGGAGGATTGATGAAGGGAATGCAATGGATGTTATCTACATGGATTTTTGGAAGGCATTTCAAAGTACCACATAGAAGGCTGGTTAACAAAATTGAGGCTCATGGAATAGGTGGGTCAGTGGCAGCTTGGATAAGGAATTGGCTTAAGGACAGAAAACAGCGAGTTGTGGTAAATGGCTGTTTTTCAGACTGGAGGATGGTAGACAGTGGTGTTCCCCAAAGGTCAGTGCTGGGACCACTGCTTTTTTTGATATATATAAATGACCTGGATATTGGAATACAGAGTAGAATTTCTAAATTTGCCGATGACACCAAACTTGGGGGTGTGGCAAACGGTGATGATAATACCAATCGACTGCAACAGGACGTAGAAAGGCTAGCAGAATGGGCAGACAAGTGGCAGATGGAATTTAATACAGAGAAATGTGAGGTGATGCATTTTGGCAGAAGGAACAGGGAGAGGCAATATACACGTAATGGCACAGTTTTAAAGAGTGTAGAAGGACAGAGGGACCTACGCAGCAAGTTGTGCTGACCTGGAACTCGCTGCCGATGGAAATGGAGGAAGCGAGAGACACTCAATGTTTTCAAGGGGAGACTGGATAGGCACTTAAGGGAAATAAACTTGCAGGGCTATGGGGATAGAGCGGGGGAATGGAACTGACTGGATTGCTCTACAGAGAGCCGGAATGGACTCGATGGGCCAAATGGCCTCCTTCTGTGCTGTTTTGACTCTTTGACCCTATGACTGAAAGGAGGTGTTCCACAAAGTGGTCACCCAATCTACATTTGATCTCCCCAATGTAGAGGACACTGCATCGTGAGCAGTGAAAACTGTATACTAAATTGCAAGAAGTACAAGTAAATCGCTGTTTCACCTGGAAGTGTTTGGGGCACTGGACAGTGGGAAGGGAGGAGGTAAAAGGGCAGGTGTTGCATCTCCTGCACTTGCATGGGAAGGTGCCATGGGGAGGGGCGGGGGTGTTGGGGGTGAGAGAGGAGTGGACCAGGGTGTCGCGGAGGGAGCGGTCTCTTCGGAATGCTGAAAGGGGAGGTGAGGGGAAGATGTGTTTGGTGGTGGGATCACGCTGGAGGTGGCGGAAATGGCGGAGGATGATCGTTGAATGTGGAGGCTGGTGGGGTGAAAGGTGAGGACAAGTGGAACCCTATCGTGGTTCCGGGAGGGAGGGGAAGGGGTGAGAGCAGAAGTGCGGGAAATAGAACGGACACGGTCGAGAGCCGTGTCAACCACAGTAGAGGGGAATCCTTGGTTGAGGAAAAAGGAAGACATATCGGAAGCACTAGTATGGAAGATGGCATCGTCAGAGCAGATGCGGCGGAGATGGAGAAACTGGGAGAATGGAATAGAGTCCTTACAGGAAGCGGGGTGGGAGAAAGTGTAGTCTGGGTAGCTGTGGGAGTCAGTGGGCTTGTAGTGAATGTTTGTCAATAACCTATCTCCAGAAATGGAGACAGAGAAGTCGAGGAAGGGAAGGAAGGAAGAGTCGGAGATGGACCATGTGAAGGTGAGGGAAGGGTGGATATTAGAAGCAAAGTGAATGAAATTATCTAGTTCAGGGCGAGAGCAGGAAACGGCACCGATACAGTCATCAATTTACCGGAAAAAGAGGTGAGGGAGAGGACCTGAGAAGGACTGGAACAAAGAATGTTCCACATATCCCATGAAAAGGCAGGCATAGCTAGGGCCTATGCTGGTTCCCATAGCAATGTCTTTAATTTGGAGGAAGTGAGTGGAGTCAAAGGAGAAGTTGTTCAATGTGAGAACAAGTTCAGCCAGGCGGAGGAGGGTGGTGGTGGATGGGGACTGTTTGGGCCTCTGTTCAAGGAAGAAGCGGAGCGCCCTCAGGCCATCCTGGTGGGGGATGGAGGTGTAGAGGGATTGTACGTCCATGGTGAAAAGGAGACAGTTGGGGCCAGGAAACTGGAAACTGTTAAAGTGGTGGAGGGCGTCAGAAGGTCGCGAATGTAGGTGGGAAGAGACTGGACAAGGGGAGAAAAAATAGAGTCGAGATAGGAAGAAATCAGTTCCGTGGGGCAAGAACAGGCTGAAATGATGGGTCTACCAGGGCAACCCTGTTTGTGGATCTTGGGAAGGAGGTAGAAGCGGGCTGTGCGGGGTTGGGGGACTATGAGGTTGGCGACCATGGAGGGAAGATCTCCAGAGGAGATGAGGCTCAGTGACAGTCTTGGAAATGGTGGCTTGATGTTCGGTAGTGGGGTCATGGTCCAGGGGGAGGTAGGAGGAGGTGTCAGAGAGTTGGCGTTCAGCCTTCGCACGGTAGAGGTCGGTTAGCCAAACAACAACAGCACCATCTTGTCAGCAGGTTTAATGACAATGTTGGGGTTGGATCTGAGAGAATGGAGTGCTGCAAGTTCAGAGGGAGGTAGGTTGGAGTGAGTGAGGGGAGCAGAGAAATGGAGACGGCCGATGTAACGCCAGCTCGAGACACAGCACCTTATCTTTTGATTAGGCACTTTACAGCCTTCTGGACTCAACATTGAGTTCAACAATTTCAGACCATAACCTCGTCCCTATATTTTTTCCCCCTTTTTTTCTCACATGGCAGCTGTCGATCATCCTGCCATCGCCATTTACACCTCATCGAGAGTCATCTTTTGTTTCTTAACTTGTCCCATTACCATCTCCTTTTGCCTTGCACCATCGTCCCTTTTGTCTTTTAATCTCTCCTGCCTTCCACCCTATCACAGACCTTCCCTTTGTTCTTTCCTCCCCTCCTCCCTGTCCCTGCCTCATACTTGTTTAAAAATCTGTTATTTCTCTAACCTTTTCCAGTTCTGATGAAGGTTCCTCGACCCGAAATGTTAACTCTGTTTCTCTCTCCTCAATGCTGCCTGACCTGCTGAGTGTTTCCAGCATTTTCTGTTGTTACTTACAAATACACACAGGCACAGAGACACACACATACATGTGCGCACAAGTGTGCACACACACAGATGTACATACACACAGATACACACACAAAGATACACACATGCATACACACACAAATACAGACACACACACACACACACAGACACAGATACACACAAATACAGACATACACACAAATACAGACACACACACACACACACACACACACAGATACACACACACATACAGACACACACACACACACACACACAGACACAGATACACACAAATACAGACATACACACAAATACAGACACACACACAGATACACACACACATACACACACACACACAAGTTTAACTTCCTATTTTAACTGGTTTGCATTAAAAGCCTGTCTATGACCAGTTGATCTGTTCTGTTGGTGGTGTTTGAGAAAGGAATGTTGCCCAGGACACTGGGAGAACTCCTTGCTCTATTTTGTAAAAGTGCCACGCAATCTTTAACATCCGTATACGGACGGGGGCCTCGGCTCAACATCTCAGTTGGGAGTCGGCACCTCTGACAATGCAGCACCCCCTCAGTAATGCTCTTGGGTTCCATTTGGAACCTCTTAGACAATCGATTCAAAAATCAGACCGTCCAGTCCAAAACTGGACAGATAACAACCGTACGACCAGCATACGATATCCTCAGACACAAAGGAGAGACTCCCTCCTTAAGAAGCCGAGTCTTCCGGTAGTAAGGCTTTCATAGAATGATACAGCACAGAAGGAGGCCACTCGGCCCATTGTGTGTGCCGTCGTTCGGATGAGACGTTAAACCGAGGCCCCGTCTGCTCTCTCAGGTGGACTTAAAAGATCCCAAGGCACTATTTCAAAGAAGAGCAGGGGAGTTCTCCCTGGTGTCCTGACCAATATTAATCCCTCCATCAACATCAATAAAAACAGATGATCTGCTCATTATCACATTGCTATTTGTGGGAGCTTGCTGTGCGCAAATTGGCTGCTGCGTTTCCCACATTACAACAGTGACCACACTTCACAAGTACTTCATTGGCTGTTAAGCGCTTTGAGATGCCCGGTGGTCGTGAAAGGCGCTGTATAAATGCAAGTCATTTCTTTTTTTTCACACCCAAGACTGTAAAATCCCCAGTTGTTACTTATCCCTTTTATGGGAAGCGATTGCGTGGGAAAAGTGAATTCTTGGCACGTTACAACTTTGTGGTTTTTTTCCCTATACATAAATTCCAACTGCCAAACCTTTCCCCTCGTTTCCGCTCCTCTCCAGAAGGTGTTGGCACGGTGCTGGGCTATTGCTTCACGCTCAGCACTCATCACCCTTGGCTACCTTTGCCCAGTGGCCATTGTACATGTGAGAGCCTTGAACAATGAATGTTTCACGGGGCCGAGCAGCGTGGGATCAGCTCCCAGGCAGCTCCAGAGTTGAAGCCTCCATTAAAAGTCATGGAGGTGTCCCAGGACTCAAGAACCTTCTCCCCATCACCGACACCCACCAGATCGCTTCCCTATTTCCGTAACCTCCTCCAGCCCCACAGCCCCTCCGTGATCTCTGCGCTCCTCCAATTCTGGCCGCTTGAGCATCCCCGATTTTCATCGCTCCACCAGTGGCGGCCGTGCCGTCAGCTGCCTAAGCCTTAAGAGCGTAAGAACATAAGAATTAGGAGCAGGAGTAGCCCATACGGCCCTCGAGCCTGATGATCTTCGACCTCAACTCCACTTTGCCGCCCGATCCCCATAAGCCTTGTCCTAGGCCCAACCATCTTCAGCTGCTTCATCAATGACCTTCCCTCCAACATCAGTTCAGAAGTGGGGATGTTCGCTGATGACTGCACAGTGTTCAGTTCCATTCGCAACTCCTCAGATAATGAAGCAGTCCATGCCCGCTTGCAGCAAGACCTGGACGAAATTCAGGCTTGTGCCACACAAGTGCTAGGCAATGACTATCTCCAACAAGTGAGAGTCTAACCACCACCCCTTGACATTCAACGGCATTACCATTGTTGAATCCCCCACCATCAACATCCTGGGGGTCACCATTGACCAGAAACGTAACTGGACCAGCCACATAAATACTGTGGCAACAAGAGCAGGTCAGACGCTGGGTATTCTGTGGTGGGTGTCTCACCTCCTGACTCCCCAAAGCCTTTCCACCATCTACAAGGCACAAGTAAGGAGTGTGATGGAATACTCTCACTTGCCTGGATGAGTGCAGCTCCAACAACACTCAAGGAGGTCGACTCCATCTAGGACAAAGCAGCCCGTTTGATTGGCACCCCATCCACCACCTTAAACATTCACTCCCTTCACCACCGGCGTACCGTGGCTGCTGTGTGTACCATCTACGAGATGCACTGCAGCAACTCGCCAAGGCTTCTTCGGCAGCACCTCCCAAACCCGCGACCTCTTCCACCTAGAAGGACAAGGGCAGCAGGCGCATGGGAACACCACCACCTCCAAGTTCCCCTCCAAGTCACACACCATCCTGACTTGGAAATATATCACCGATCCTTCATCGTCGCTGAGTCAAAATCCTGGAACTCCCTCCCTAACAGCACTGTGGGAGTACCTTCACCACACGGACTGCAGCGGTTCAAGAAGGCGGCTCACCACCACCTTCTCAAGGGAAATTAGGGATGATCAATAAATGCTGGCCTTGCCAGCGAGGCTCACATCCCAGCAACAATTTTTTTTTAAATTCCCCTAGAGTCCAAAAATCTATCGATCTCAGCCTTGAATATACTCAATGATTCAGCATCCACAGCCATTTGGGGCAGAGAATTCCAAAGATTCACAACCCTCTGAGTGAAGAAATTCCTCCTCATCTCAGTCTTAAATGGCCGGTCCCCTTATCCTGAGACTATGCCCCCTGGTTCTAGACTCTCCAGCCAGGGGAAACAACCTCTCAGCATCTACCCTGTCAATCCCACTCAGAAGCTTATGTGATTCAATCAGATCACCTCTCATTCTTCTAAACTCCAGAGAGTATAGGCCCAATGTACTCAATCTCGCCTAAGCTCTGGAATTCCCTCCCTAAACCTCTCCACCTCACTCTCCTCCTTTAAGACGCTCCTTAAAACCGACCTCTTTGACCAAGCGTTTGATTACCTGTCCTAATATCTCATGTGCCTCGGTGTCAATTTTTGTCTGAATTCGCTCCTGTGAAGCACCTTGGGACATTTTACTAAATTAAAGGCGCTATATAAATGCAAGTTGTTGTCAGTTAACCCAACAGTATATATAGGAGACATCTGGTCTAACATTACAGTACATGCACATTGTAATCTAGAAGGCAGGGAGAGAAGAAGATTAAGAAAGAAAGATTTTAAATTTATATATAATATCTTTCCTATCCTCCGAATGTGGCAAAGTGTTTGACAGCCAGCGAATTGGTTTTGAACTGTGGTCACTGTTGTTTTTGTCGTTAATCTGTTTGGTGAAGGGAGGAGTACTGATAACGCGGAAGGAGAGACCACCGTTGACTCACGGAAGAATGACTCCTGGGCTTGGAATCAGGAGCAGGAAGGTGAGGCATGAACTGTTACTCAGCTAACAAATGAATCAACAAGTTCTATATCGTTAGGTTCATAGTGGGTTGGCAACCCTATCACGTGACGCCCTTCTGTCTGTTATTTTAATAACGGCAGGCTAACAACTCGGTTAAAATTACATAGAATTTACAGCACAGAAACAGGCCATTCGGTCCAACTGGTCCGTGCCGATATTTATGCTCCACACGAGCCTCCTCCCACCCCTCTTCATCTCACTCCATCAGCATCTCCTGCTATTCCCTTCTCCCTCATGCACTTATCCCGCTTCCCCTTAAATGCATCGATACTATTCGCCTCAACCACTCCCTGTGGTAGCGAGTTCCACATTCTCACCACCCTCTGGGTAAAGATGTTTCTCCTGAATTCCCGATTAGATTTATAGGTGACTATCTTATATTTATGGCCTTTAGTTCTGGTCTCCCCCACAAGCGGAAACATCTTCTGTACCGCTACCACATCGAACCCCTTCACAATTTTAAAGACCTCTATCAGGTCATCCCTCAGCCTTCTCTTTTCCATGATGTGGAGATGCCGGTGTTGGACTGGGGTGGACAAAAATGAGAGAAAAAAAGTTAAAGGCTTAACTGCAGACTGCAGCATTTGACACGTTGGACCCCACCTCATTGTCTTAGCTGTACTCTGATGTGTCTTTGATGTAATGCCTCCCCGACGGATTGTATCTCTGCAGACACATTGTTCTCTGTCTATATATACTGTGTAATAGATTCCCTCACTGTACCTGAAGAAGGAGCAGAGCTCCGAAAGCTCGTAATTTAAAATAAAACTGTTGGACTATAACCTGGTGTTGTGCGACTTCTCATTTTTCTCTTTTCCAGAGTAAAGAAGCCCCAGCCTGTTCAGTCTTTCCTGATAGTTATAACTTCTCACTTCTGGTATCATCCTTCTAAATCTTTTTTGCACCTTCTGCCGTTCTGGCTATATCCTTTTTGTAATAGAGAGGCCAGAATTGTACGCAGTACTCCAAGTGTGGTCTAACCAAGGTTCGATACAAGTTTAGCATAACTTCCCTGTGGCGGACAGATGGATGTCACGTGACCAGTTAAGCACCTTATGCCATTGGTTAGTCATTTAGTCGGGGAACACTTCAGCAGTCAAGGACATTCAGCCTCGGATCTGCGGGTAAGCGTTCTCCAAGGCGGCCTTCGAGACACACGACAACGCAAAATCATCGAGCAGAAACTGATAGCCAAGTTCCGCACCCATGAGGACGGCCTCAACCGGGATCTTGGGTTCATGTCACGCTACAGAACGTGACGCGACATCGTTGTCTGTCTTTCCAGTTTTAAAAAAAAAACACAAAAAAAAAAACCTAAAAAAAACAAACAAAAAAAAAGTTAGGAGCTCAACTGCAGACGGCAGCATTTGACACGTTGGACCCCCTGTGACCCACCTCATTGTCTTGGCTGTGCTCTGATGTGTCTTTGATGTCGTGCCTTCCTGACGGATTGTATCTCTGCAGACAAGTCGCTCTCTGTGTATATATACTGTGTATTAGATTCCCTCACTGTACCTCTACCTGACGAAGGGGCAGCAGCTCCGAAAGCTCGTCATTTTAAATAAAACTGTTGGACTATAACCTGGTGTTGTGAGACTTCTCATTTTAGTCATTTAAAGTGACAGGAATTACATGGCGCAACAGCGCCACCGAGGGGCCAAGAGGAAAAACTACACCAATGCAATCTTTTTTAAAACAAGGGCTTCTGAAAGTTAGTGAGGCTTGGGTGAAACGCTAACAACAGCCAATAAAAGAAATCCTAGTATTGAATTTAAACTTCATCGGGCATCACGGCACCGGCATAAAGCTTCATCCACTGCGTGCACAGATCAGGCCCGCGCATGTGGGCAGCACACAGATTTCCACTCACTCATTTTAATGGACAGGTAACCATGGGGGGGCAATGATCGATGGACGGAAGCAGGCAGGAATCAGGTGAAGGCCGGCGGGCGGCAGTGGGAATTCAGCCACTGGGGAAATGTGAGGCAGAGGCTTGGGGCAGGGAAGGCCAAAGGTTACCTTACAGGTAGATAAGGTGGTTAAGAAGGCATACGGAATGGTTACCTTTATTAGCCGTGGCATAGAATACAAGAGCAGGGGGGTTATGCTTCAACTGTATAAAACACTAGTTAGGCCTCAGCTAGAGTACTGCGTGCAGTTCTGGTCACCACATTACAGGAAAGATGTGATTGCACTAGAGAGGGTACAGAGGAGATTTACAAGGATGTTGCCGGGAGGAAAGACTGGATAGGCTGGGTCTGTTTTCCTTGGAACAGAGGAGGCTGAGGGGAGACCTTATTGAGGTGTATAAAATTATGAGGGGCCTAGATAAAGTGGATAGAAAGGAGCTATTTCCCTCAGCAGAGGGGTCAAAAACCAGGGGGCACAGATTTAAAGTAATTGGTGGAAGGTTTAGAGGGGATTTGAGGGGAAATGTCTTCACCCAGAGGTTTGTGGGGGTCTGGAACTCACTGCCTGAAAGGATGGTAGAGGCAGGAACCCTAACCACATTTAAAAAGTACTTGGATGTGCTCTTGGGATGCTCTAACCTGCAGGGCTACGGACCAAGAGCTGGGAAGTGGGATTAGGCTGGATAGCTCTTTGTTGGCCGGCACAGACACGATGGGCCGAAATGGCCTCCTTCTGTGCTGTAACTTTCTATGATTCTATGATTCTATGATTATAGGAGGACACTACAAAAGAAAAAAAAGACTTGTATTTATTTATTTATTTTTTATTCATTTTATGGGATGTGGGCGTCACTGGCAAGGCCAGCATTTATTGCCCATCCCTAATTGCCCTTGAGAAGATGGTGGTGAGCCGCCTTCTTAAACCGCCGCAGTCCATGTGGTGAAGGTACTCCCACAGTGCTGTTAGGGAGGGAGTTCCAGGATTTTGACCCAGCGATGATGAAGGATCGGCGATATATTTCTAAGTCAGGAAGGTGTGTGACTTGGAGGGGAACTTGGAGTTGGTGGTGTTCCCATGCGTCTGCTGCCCTTGTCCTTCTAGGTGGAAGAGGTCGCGGGTTTGGGAGGTGCTGCCGAAGAAGCCTTGGCGAGTTGCTGCAGTGCATCTTGTGGATGGTGCACACTGCAGCCACGGTACGCCGGTGGTGGAGGGAGTGAATGTTTAAGGTGGTGGATGGGGTGCCAATCAAGCGGGCTGCTTTGTCCTGGATGGTGTCGAGCTTCTTGAGTGTTGTTGGAGCTGCACTCATCCAGGCAAGTGGAGAGTATTCAATCACACACCTGACTTGTGCCTTGTAGATTTCTACAGCGCCTTTCATGACCTCAGGACGTCCCAAAGCGCTTTACAACCAATGAAGTACTTTTGAAGTGGAGTCACTGTTGTAATGTGGGAAATGCAGCAGCCAATTTGCACACAGCAATCCCCCACAAACAGCAATGTGATAATGACCAGATAATCTGTTTTTAATGATGTTGGTTGAGGGATAAATTTTGGCCCCAGGACACTGGGGATAACTCCCCCTGCCCTTCTTCCAAATAGTGCCATGGGATCTTTTACATCCACCCGAGATGGCAGACGGGGCCTCGGTCTAACGTCTCATCTGAAAGTCGGCACCTCCGACAGTGCGGTGCTCCCTCAGTACTGCCCCTCCGACAGTGCAGCACTCCCTCAGTACTGCCCCTCCGACAGTGCAGCGCTCCCTCAGTACTGCCCCTCCGACAGTGCAGCGCTCCCTCAGTACTGACCCTCCCACAGTGCAGCGCTCCCTCAGTACTGACCCTCCGACAGTGCGGCGCTCCCTCAGTACTGCCCCTCCGACAGTGCAGCACTCCCTCAGTACTGACCCTCCCACAGTGCAGCACTCCCTCAGTACTGCCCCTCCGACAGTGCAGCGCTCCCTCAGTACTGCCCCTCCGACAGTGCCGCATTCCCTCAGTACTGCCCCTCCGACAGTGCAGCGCTCCCTCAGTACTGCCCCTCCGACAGTGCAGCACTCCCTCAGTACTGCCCCTCCGACAGTGCAGCACTCCCTCAGTACTGATCCTCCGACAGTGCAGCACTCCCTCAGTACTGACCTCCAACAGTGCAGCACTCCCTCAGTACTGCACTGGAGTGTCAGCCGAGATTATGAGTTCAAGTCTCTGGAGTGGGGATTTGAACCCACGACCTTCTGACTCAGAGGCGAGGGTGCTTCCAACTGAGCATACGGAAAGGAAAATCAGGGCGGGGTGTAGAACGGGCGACCGATTAGCTACTGCCCAAGACCGATTTACACCCCGCCAGATTCCTATCACTGAGGGAGATTCAAAAAACACGACTGAATCGTCAGGTTCCAATCAGCTAGTGGAGGTGGCTCCTCATAGCCATCCTTATCGTCGTCCAGGTAGAGTATTCCATGTCAAGGGAACGCTAAGATTTACAATTCTGGTCAGCAAGACCCCTTTTTGAGGCAAAGAGCCATGTTTATTTTAAACAGCGACGTACCTCAAGCAGCCTAGCTGTCTTCAAGATGAAACTTAACAATTATCTTGAGAAGAATATACATTATTGATTACATTTTGGTCAGCAAATTAAGGAGGTCACATATTACTTGGAAAATAAGAAGCTAAATGGGGTAGAGGAGCAAAGGGATCTGGGAGTACAAATACACAAATCACTAAAAGTTGCGACACAGGTTAACAAGGCCATAAAAAAGCAAACCAAGCACTAGGGTTTATTTCTAGCGGGATAGAATTGAAAAGTAGAGAAGTTATGCTAAACCTGTATCGAACCTTGGTTAGACCACACTTGGAGTAAGTACTGCATACAATTCTGGTCGCCATATTATAAAAAGGATACAGAGGCACTGGAGAGGGTGCAGAGAAGATTTATAAGGATGACACCAGAAACGCAAGGTTATACCTATCAGGAAAGGATGAACAGGCTGGGTCTCGTTTCTCTTGAAAAAAGAAGGTTGATGGGTGACCTAATAGAGGTCTTTTAAAATTATGAAAGGTTTTGATAGAGTGGATACAGAGAGAATGTTTCCACTTGTGGGGAAGAGCATAACTAGAGGCCATCAATATAAGATAGTCACCAAGAAATCCAATAGGGAATTCAGGAGAAACTTCTTTACCCAAAGAGTGGGGAGAATGTGGAACTCGCTACCACAGGGAGTGGTTGAGGCAAATAGTATCGATTCATTTAAGGGGAGGCTGGACAAGCATATGTGGGAGAAGGGAATAGAGGGTTATGCTGATAGATTTAGATGAAAGACGGGAGGAGGCTCGAGTGGAGCCGGCCTGGACTGGTTGGGCCGAATGGCCTGTTTCTGTGCCGTATATCCTCTGTAATTCTATGTAATTGCTGAGCAGCAGAAAGGCAGATTTATGAGAGTAGATTTTGCTGAATGGGGGTCCCGTGGGTACTTGACTGGTGCTGCGCGTCAGAGGTGCGATGTGCCTGTGAGGACGCGGTTGCCCACATCTTTACTTCCCCCCACTGCGCCAGCCCCCCCCCCCCCGCCCCCATTTACATAGCCTGCCCACACCCCAGGCACGGTCCTTCACTTCAGGCTGGTGCCTAAATATCGGGGAGGGAGTTGGAGTGGAGCTGTCGATCTGAGAGGCCTAAAATTGCACCCCCTTGGCCAACACCCTGGAGTCCCGCTGGCTGCTGCTGTGGAGAGGCGGCAGGAGGCCCCCCCTAGGGCCGTTATTGCCTGTGTCGCCTTTAGCCTTGCGCCTGCCCCCCCCTCCCACCCTGCCACCAAAGGACCAGGCAGAGCCTCCAGTCCGTGGAGGGCCAAGGGGCCAGGCCCTTGCACCAGTTTTTGACAGGAAGCCCTCCCTCTGGGACATCCGATAAACGGAATGCCTTGAAAGGGAGTCCAGAGGCCTTCTCACCTCATTTAAATACTCCGAGTGCGGCCCACTCGAAGCCAGCGGGGATTGTCCCCCAGGATATCCCAGGGTCATGCACTGGGGGCAGAAACGTCAATCTTCCCGATGGTCTTTTGGCCCTTGAGAGTGTCCATTTCTACAGTCGCCGACATTTTTATATCATGACGAGAGTTTGGTGACTAGCGATTTGTACCGCAGCGGTCTAGTCCCAGTCCTGTACATTCAAATGGTATCACTTCAAGTGCCTGCTGGTTGATAGAGGGGATGATGATAGCACAGTGGCTTTGGAGCAGTAATCCAGAGGCCTGGGCTAGTAATCTGGAGATACGCATTCTGAATCCCACCATAGCCAGTTTGTGAAGTTTGAATTCAGTTAATTAAATAAATCTGAAATTAAAAGCTGGTACCATTAGCGACGACCAGGAAGTCCCCAGTGCATGACCCTGGGATATCCTGGGGGCAATCCCCACTGGCTATGAGTGGGCCGCACGCATTCACTGATGTCCTTTAGGGAAGGAAACCTGCCGTCCTTACCCGGTCTGGGCCTATATGTGATTCCAGACCCACATCTGTCTTATTTCCTCTGGTTGCCATGTGTCTGTGATGTCACAGACAGAGCAGGAAATTTCCTCTGGTTGCCATGTGTCTGTGATGTCACAAACAGAGCAGGAAATTTCCTCTGGTTGCCATGTGTCTGTGATGTCACAGACAGCAGTAAATTTCCTCTGGTTGCCATGTGTCTGTGATGTCACAGACAGAGCAGGAAATTTCCTCTGGTTGCCATGCGTCTGTGATGTCACAGACAGAGCAGCAAATTTCCTCTGGTTGCTATGTGTCTGTGATGTCACAGACAGAGCAGCAAATTTCATCTGGTTGCTATGTGTCGGTGATGTCACAGACAGAGCAGCAAATTTCCATTGGTTGTTATATCTTGATGATGACATGCACATATGTTCATGAGAGTGCAGAGGAGGTTCACCTGAATGGTACAAGGGATGAGGGACTGTTCTCCTTAGAGCCGAGAAGGTTAAGGGGAGATTTAATAGAGATGTTCTTAATTATTAAGGCTTTTGATAGAGTAAGGAGGGAGAAACTGTTTCCACTGGCAGGAGGGTCGATAACCAGAGGACACAGATTTTAAGATAATTGACAAAAGAATCGGGGTGGCGGGGTGGTCATGAGAATTTTTTTAAGCGGTGATTTATTATAATATGGAATGCATTGCCTGCATGGGGGGTTGAAGCAGATTCAATACTAGCATTCAAAAGGGAATTGGATATATACTTGCAAATGAAAAATTTGCAGGGCTATGGGGAAAGAGCAGGGAGAGTGGGACTAATTGGATCGCTCTTTCAGAGAGCCGGCACAGTTAGGATGGGCCGAATGGCCTCCTTCTGTGCTGTAAGATTCTATGATATGGGGACGATTTCCTCCTCACTGATTCTACTGAAAATATAATCATGTTCTTTTTGAATGTTTTTACTATTTCACTGGAAATAACAAGTGCAGGAAATCTCCCTGCGATGTTCCCTATGTTGCTGACACAAGCAATGACTAGCGGAAATCTCCCTTCAGCATAACTTACATATTTTGATCTTATAGGAACAGGAGGAGGCCATTCAGCCACTCGAGCCTGTTCTGCCATTCAATGAGATCATGGCTGATCTGTGACCTAACTCCATTTACCCGCCTTTGGCCCATATCCCTAATACCTTTGGTTAACAAAAATCTATCAATCTTAGATTTAAAATTAACAATTGACCCAGCAACAACTGCCGTTTGTGGAAGAGAGTTCCAAACTTCTACCACCCTTTTCGTGTAGAAGCGTTTTCTAACTTCACTCCCGAAAGGTCTGGCTCTAATTTTTAGACTATTCCCCCTAGTCCTAGAATCCCCACCCAGCGGAAATAGTTTCTCTCTCTCTACCCTATCAGTTCCCCTTAATATCTCGAAAACTTTGATCAAATCACCTCTTAACCTTCTAAATTCCAGGGAATAGTTTGTGTAATCTCTCCTCGTAATTTAACCCTTGCAGTCCGGGTATCATTCTGGTAAACCTACGCTGCACTCCCTCCAAGGCCAATATATCCTTCCTAAGGTGTGGTGCCCAGAACTGCTCACAGTACTCCAGGTGCGGTCTAACCAGGGCTTTGTATAACTGCAGCACAACATCTACCCCATTGTATTCTAGTCCTCTAGATATAAAGGCCAACAGTCCATTAGCCTTTTTCATTATTTTCTGTACATGCCCTTGACAAGTTAATGATAATAACTTAAAGTTTTTTCTGTTCCTGTACCTGGGGTGAATGGAAAATTCGCAGGGTCTCCATCCGGTTTTCCTCTACGTGCTACACTCAGGTGACCTACTATGCCCAGGGGCAAGAACAAAAAAAAAATCTGACCCATTATAGTATAAAACAAGTATACTAACCTGCAGAAACTGTAAATCTATCGGATTGTCGTAAAATCCCATCTGGTTTACTAATGTCCTTTAGGGAAGGAAATCTGCCGTCCTTACCCGGTCTGGCCTATATGTGACTCCAGACCCACAGCAATGTGGTTGACTCTTAACTGCCCTCTGAAATGGCCTAGCAAGTCACTCAATTGTAACTAACTGCTACGAAACATAATAAGAATAAAACCGGACGGACCACCCGGCATCGACCTCGGCACCGGCTACAGACACGGCAATGGCGCACCCAGTCCAAGTCAAACACCATCCTGACTTAGAAGTATATTGCCGATCCTTCATCGTCGCTGGGTCAAAATCCTGGAACTCCCTACCTAACAGCACTGTGGGAGTACCTTCACCACACGGACTGCAACGGTTCAAGAAGGCGGCTCACCACCACCTTCTCAAGGGCAACTAGGGATGGGCAATAAATGCTGGCCTTGCCAGCGACGCCCACATCCCATAAACGAATTTTTAAAAAGGCTGGTCGAGACCTTTTCAAGGTCTGGTCTGGGACCTGATGGCCATGTGTTAATGTTACATGCTGAGGTGTAGAGGATGCAGAAACAGTGACTACTCAATTGACCTTTGATAACTTGTATCCTTGAGTCACTGTTGCAATGTGGGAAACACGACAGCCAATTTGTGCACAGCAAAGTCCCACGAACAGCAATGAGTCACAAGACCAGATCATCTGAACTTAAGTGTTGGTTGAGTGATTAATATTGTCCCAGGACACCGGGGAAAACTCTCCTGCTCTTGTTCGGAATAGTGGACGTGGGATCTTTTAAGACCACCTGAGAGGGCAGACGGGTTTAACGTCCGAAAGACAGCACCTCCGACAGTGCTGCACTCCCTCAGTGCTGCACTGGGAGTGTCAGCCTAGATTTTCTGGTCAAGTCCCTTGATGGCGGGGGAGTCCAGAACCAGAGGTCACAGTCTAAGGATAAGGGGTAAGCCATTTAGGACAGAAATGAGGAGGAATTTCTTCACCCAGAGACTGGTGAACCTGTGGAATTCTCTACCACACAAGGCAGTTGAGGCCAATTCATTAAATATATTCAAGAAGGAGATAGATATATTTCTTAAGGCTAAAGGGATCAAGGGATATGGGGAGAAAGCAGGGACAGGGTACTGAATTTGGATGATCAGCCATGATCTCATTAAATGGCGGAACAGGCTCAAGGGGCCGAATGGCCTACTCCTGCTCCTATCCTCTATGTTTCTATGTTTCTACGTGGGGCTTGAACCCACAACCGAGATCTCTGCGCTTCTCCAATTCTGGCTTCTTGAGCATTCCCAATTTTAATCGCTCCACCATCAGTGGCCGTGCCTTCAGCTACCTAGGCCCCAAGCTCTGGAATTCCCTCCCTAACCCTCTCCGCCTCTCTACCTCTCTCTCATCCTTTAAGACGCTCCTTAAAACCTATCCCTTTGACCAAGCTTTTGGGTCGCCTGCCCTAATATCTCCTGATGTGGCTCGGTGTCAAATTTTGTTTGATAATCGCTCCTGTGAAGCACCTTGGGACATTTTACTATGTTACTATGTGAATCTTTGGAATTCTCTACCCCAGAGAGCTGCGGAGGCTGAGTCAGTGAATATATTCAAGGTGGAGATAGACAGATATTTGAGCTACAGGGGAGTCTAGGGTTATGGGGAACAGGCAGGAAAGTGGAGTTGAGGCCAAGATCAGATCAGCCATGATCTTATTGAGTGGCGGAGCAGGCTCTAGGGGCCGAATGGCCTACTCCTGCTCTTATTTCTCATGTTCTTATGTTCTTAAAGATGCTATATAAATACATGTTGCTGTTGTTCTGACTCAGAGGAGAGAGTGCTACCCACTGAGCCAACATAATGTAGTGTCATATAAAAGCATTCAGCGTTCCTCTGCGACTATCACCAAGAGAATTTGCTGGCCTGAAATCTTCTGTATTTAAGCCTATTGGTGTCTCACATCAAATTGAATTTCTGCATTTCAAAGGTGAGATGAATTACTGCAAGGTAATCAAATTACTGTTCAAAACACCTTAAAATCTACCTGATTGGCGACAGGCTTGGGCTCCATGTTCTTGGGACTTGCATCTGCTAAAAATAAATAGAATAGATTGTACTATAACTGGCATCTATAATAGAAAGAAGGAAAGAAATTGGCTGCCGCGTTTCCTACATTACAACCGGGACTACACTTCAAAAATTACTTCACTGGCTCTGAAACGTATTGGGACGTCCTGAGATCGTGAAAGGCGCTGTAGAAATGCAAGTTCTTTCTTTCTGAAGGAACAACACAGCAGCAAGCTCAACAGACATGAAGGGTACAGTGGGTAGCACTCTTGCCTCTGAGTCTAAAAGGTTGTGGGTTCCAGTCTCACTCCAGCACAAAATCCATGCTGAAGCTCCCAGTGCAGTACTGAGGGAGCGCTGCACTGTCAGATGTGCCGGCTTTCGGATGAGACGTTAAACCGAGGCCCCGTCTGCCCTCTCAGGTGGGTGTAAAAGATCCCATGGCACTATTTTGAAGAAGAGTTATCCTCGGTGACCTGGCCCATATTTGTCCCTCAACACCTGTGGGAAGTGCACCCATCTCCAGCTCCTCGAAAACCGTGTTAGGGAACTGGAGCTGGAGCTGGATGAACTTCGGATCATTCGGGAGGCAGAGGAGGTCATAGATAGAAGCTTCAGGGATGTAATTACTCCAAAGCATGAAGATAGATGGGTGACGGTGAGAGGGGCTAGGAGGAAGCAGTCAGTGCAGGGATCCTCTGTGGTCGTTCCCCTCAGTAACAGGTATACCGCTTTGAATACTGTTGAGGGGGACGACTTACCAGTGGTAAGCCACGGTGACCGGATCTCCGGCGCTGGGTCGGTCCCTGTGGCTCAGAAGGGAAGGGGGGAGAGCAGGAGAGCAATAGTTATTGGGGACTCAATAGTCAGAGGGACAGATAGGAGGTTCTGTGGCAGCAAAAGAGACTCACGGATGGTATGTTGCCTCCCGGGTGCCAGGGTCCGTGACGTCTCGGACCGTGTTTTCAGAATCCTCAAAGGGGAAGGGGAACAATCACAAGTCGTGGTACACATCGGTACCAACGACATAGGTAGGAGAAGGGACGGGGATTTAAAACAGGAATTTAGGGAGCTAGGTTGGAAGCTGAGAGCCAGTACAAACCATGTTGTAATTTCTGGTTTGTTGCCGGTGCCACGTGCTAGCGAGTTGAGGAACAGGGAGAGAGTGCAGATAAACACGTGGCTGCAGGGATGGTGTAGCGGGGAGGGTTTCAGTTATGTGGATAATTGGAGCACGTTCTGGGGAAGGTGGGACCTGTACAAACAGGACGGTTTGCACCTGAACCAGAGGGGCACTAATATCCTGGGAGGGAAATTTGCTACGGCTCTTCGGGGGGGTTTAAACTAATTTGTCAGGGGGATGGGAAAAAGGGCTGTAGTCCACGAGCCAGTGGTGAGTGTAGGGAGGTACTGAGGAGGGTATCAAGGTCGCAGGAATGTACCGGCAGACAGGAAGATGGCTTGAAGTGTGTCTACTTCAATGCAAGGAGCATCCGGAATAAGGTAGGAGAACTTGGAGCGTGGATTGGTACTTGGGACTACGATGTGGTGGCCATTACGGAGACATGGTTAGAACAGGGACAGGAATGGTTGTTGGAAGTTCCGGGGTATAGATGTTTCAGTAAGAGTAGGGAAGTTGGTAAGAAAGGTGGAGGAGTAGCATTGTTAATCAAGGATAGTTTAACAGCGGCAGAAAGGCAGTTCGAGGGGGATCTGCCGTCTGAGGTAATATGGGCTGAAGTTAGAAATAGGAAAGGAGCGGTCACGTTGTTAGGAGTTTTCTACAGGCCCCCAAATAGTAATAAAGATGTGGAGGAAGAAATTGCAAAGCAGATTATGAATAGGTGTGGAGGTCACAGAGTAGTTGTCATGGGTGACTTCAACTTTCCAAATATTGATTGGAACCTTTATAGGTCAAACAGTTCGGATGGGATAGTTTTTGCACAGTGTGTGCAGGAGGGTTTCCTGACACAATATGTGGATAGGCCAACAAGAGCTGGGGCCACGTTGGATTCGGTACTGGGTAATGAACCGGGCCAAGTGTTTGATTTGTATGTGGGAGAGCACTTTGGAGATAGTGACCACAATTCGGTAACTTTCACTATTGCAATGGAGAGGGATAGGGCCATACGGCAGGGCAGGGTTTATAATTGGGGGAGGGGTAATTATGATGCGATTAGGCAAGAATTAGGGAGTATAAGATGGGAACAGAAACTATCAGGGAAAGGCACAAACGAAAAGTGGAGCTTTTTCATGGAGCAATTACTGCGTGTCCTTGATAGGTATGTCCCTGTCAGGCAGGGAGGAAATGGCCGAGTGAGAGAACCATGGTTCACAAAAGAGGTTGAATGTCTAGTCAAGAGGAAAAAGGAAGCGTATGTAAGGATGAGAAAACAAGGTTCAGTTGGGTCGATTGAGGGGTACAAGGTAGCAAGGAATGAGCTAAAAAAAGAGCTTAGGAGAGCTAGGAGGGGGCATGAGAAGTCCTTGGCGGGTCGGATCAAGAAAAACCCCAAGGCTTTTTACTCTTATGTGAGAAATAAAAGAATGACCAGGGTGAGGGTAGGGCCGGTCAAGGACAGTAGTGGGAACTTGTGCATGGAGTCAGAAGAGATAGGAGAGGTGATGAATGAATACTTTTCGTCAGTGTTCACCGAGGAGAGGGGCCATGTTCTTGAGGATGAGAGTGTGATAAAGGTGGATAGGCTGGAGGTGGTAGATGTTCTGAGGGAAGATGTTTTAGCAATTTTGAAGAACCTGAGGGTCGATAAGTCCCCTGGGCCAGATGGGATATATCCTAGGATTCTTTGGGAGGCAAGGGAGGAGATTGCAGAGCCTCTGGCTTTGATCTTTGGGTCCTCACTGTCCACGGGGATGGTGCCAGAGGACTGGAGAGTGTCCCTGTTCTAACCATGTCTCCGTAATGGCCACCACATCGTAGTCCCAAGTACCAATCCACGCTCCAAGTTCTCCTACCTTATTCCGGATGCTCCTTGCATTGAAGTAGACACACTTTCAAGAAAGGAAATAGGAATGACCCTGGTAATTATAGGCCGGTTAGTCTTACTTCGGTGGTTGGTAAGATAATGGAAAAGGTCCTGAGGGATAGGATTTATGACCATTTGGAAAGGGGCAACTTAATCAGGGATAGTCAACACGGATTCGTGAAGGGTAAGTCTTGCCTAACAAATTTGATTGAATTCTTTGAGGAGGTAACTAAGTGTGTAGATGAAGGTAGAGCAGTTGATGTCGTATACATGGATTTTAGTAAGGCGTTTGATAAGGTTCCCCATGGTCGTCTCATGAAGAAAGTAAGGAGTTGTGGGATAGAGGGAAATTTGGCCGATTGGATAAGTAACTGGCTATCTCATAGAAGGCAGAGGGTGTTGGTGGATGGAACATTTTCGGACTGGAGACCAGTTACCAGCGGTGTGCCACAGGGGTCGGTGCTGGGTCCTCTGCTGTTTGTGATTTTTATCAATGACTTGGAGGAGGGGACTGAAGGGTGGATCAGTAAATTTGCTGATGACACCAAGATTGGTGGAGTAGTGGATGAGGTGGAGGGCAGTTGTAGGCTGCAAAGAGACATTGATAGGATGCAGAGCTGGGCCGAAAAATGGCAGATGGAATTTAACCCTGATAAGTGCGAGGTGATTCATTTTGGTAGGGCAAATGTGAATAAGGATTACAGGGTCAACGGCAGGGTTCTGAGGAACGTGGAGGAGCAGAGGGATCTGGGGGTTCATATCCACAGATCTCTGAAGGTTGCCACTCAAGTGGATAGAGCAGTAAAGAAGGCCTATGGTGTGTTGGCGTTTATTAACAGAGGGTTTGAGTTTAAGAACCGTGAGGTTATGCTGCAACTGTACAGGACCTTGGTGAGACCACATTTGGAATATTGTGTGCAGTTCTGGTCACCTCACTATAGGAAGGACGTGGAAGCATTGGAAAGAGTGCAAAGGAGATTTACCAGGATGCTGCCTGGTTTGGGGGGGAGGTCTTATGAGGAAAGATTGAGAGAGTTGGGGCTTTTCTCTTTAGAGCGGAGGAGGATGAGAGGCGACTTAATAGAGGTTTATAAGATGATGAGGGGGATAGATAGAGTGGATGTTCAGAGACTATTTCCTCGGGTAGAGACAGCTGTTACAAGGGGGCATAACTATAAGGTGCATGGGGGGAGATATAGAAGGGATGTCCGAGGTAGATTCTTTACTCAGAGAGTGGTTGGGGTGTGGAATGGACTGCCTGCTGTGATAGTGGAGTCGGACACTTTAGGAACTTTCAAGCGGTTATTGGATAAGCACATGGAGCACACCAGAGTGATAGGGAGTGTGATAGCTTGATCTTGGTCTCGGACAATGCTCGGCACAACATCGAGGGCCGAAGGGCCTGTACTGTGCTGTACTGTTCTATGTTCTATGTTCTAACTAACATCGCTAAAAACAGACTATTGCCACATTGCTGTTTGTGGGATCTTGCTGTGTGCAAATTGATGGCCGCGTTTCTTACGTTACAACAGTGACTACACTTCAAAAAGTACTTCATTGGCTGTGAAGCGCATCGGGTCATCCTGAGTTCGTGAAAGGCGCCTGAGATATGCAAGTTCCTCGTGCCTCACATATAAACGTGTGCACAGCTATATCAACAATACAACTGGGCTCATGGTATCAGTTCAAAATAAGATAAAACAAGGCGTTGTAATAAAATACAGGAATAAAACATAACAATCTTACTTGGTTTCTTTCTTTTGATGCAAAATATCACCCCCGCGATCACAAACAAGAAGAGAATCACCAAAACCACTCCAGCAATGATCGCTGTAAGACATGGAACAAAGTAAATAGGATTTTTGCTCCGTGAAATTAAAGCAAACTCACACTCTGGTGACTGTGAGTTTTGCTTGTCGTGTGATCGGCAAACAAGGGCCTTTATGATAGTCTGTAAAATTAGGACATATTTGGGTTAATTGCCAGGTATATTCTAACCACAAAACCACAAAACCCTGTCAGGTACAGTTGATTGGGGATGGTGCCTTTAAATATCACTGCTGTAGCCTGCTTCCTGCTGGCAGATGCCAGCTCTCCCTGTCGATGTTCTGCGCTGCCATTAAGGTAAGTGGCTATAACGAAGTTGGGAGATTGGACGTCCAGTGAGCGTTGCACACTCACTGACGTCACAATCTCTATGATGGCACGGTCCCTGGCAATCGAGTTTACCAGCAGCGCTACTGGAAACACCAATATGGCATGCTAATAAAATTAGGACATATTTGGGTTAATTGCCAGGTATTATATTTACTCTGGATAGATATGTTCTAACAAATAACATAAATGCCAATACAATGAACCATAAAAGTTGCAGCATTTTGACTACATAGAAACGACCTTTCAGCCCCTCGAGCCTGTTCCATTCAATTAGATCGTGGCTGATCTGTATCTTAACTCCATTCACCAGCCTTGGCTCAGTAACCCTTAATACCCTTAACCTAACAAAAATCTATCGATCTCAGTTTTGAAATTTTCAATTGATCCCCAGTCTGAACAACTTTTTGGGAGAGAGAGTTCCAGATTTCCACTACCCTTTGTGTGAAGAAGTGCTTCCTGACATCACCCCTGAACGGCCTGGCTTTCATTCTAAGGTTCTGCCCCCTTGTGGACTCTCCCACCAGAGGAAATAGTTCATCTCTATCTACCCTCTCAACTCCTTCAATCATCTTAAATACCTCAATTAGTTCACCCCTTAATCTTCTGTACTTCAGGGAAAACAAACCTAGTCTACGCAACAGAGGAAGTAATTAATTGCACATGAAGCACTTTTGAGACATTTAATAAGCCTTGCAAGGATACTATAGTTTTCCATACCTGATTTATGGTCTTTCTTGTCACTCCCTGTTAAAAATACACGGAAGGAGTTACAATTACGAAGTGTTTTCTGTCAACGTGACCAGTGCCTATCGTTGATTCATATTAGGCTAGAAATTCATTATAGCCAAGGAATGAGTGGTGTTTAGACTAGAAATGGTTAAGTAGCACCAGTTGAAAATCATCTCGACTGCATGCAAAATTCGTCCTCACTCCTGATTAAAATGATTGCAGTCATGATTCTCATCTAAAAACCCAAGCTCATTGGCGTTACACTGAAAAGATGGATCAATATCAGGTGTAGTCTAATGATTGCCACAGGCTTTTTTCACTACTTAAAGGGGAGGCCCATTGATGCTGCAGCATCTCATTCTCAGCATTGTTGGGTGTGCAGCTGCATCAACAACCATAAGCAGGACAAAGAGAAGGAGAACTTATTTACAAATGCTGATGGCAGATTGCCGCCACAGCAAGAGAGCCCAGAGGTTTTCCGAGGAAGCTTTGGAGGCATTGGTTTTAGCGGTGGAAAGAAGGTGGACGGTCCTGTACCAACTGGCAGGAGGCCCTTGCCACAAGTCTGCCGGACTATTTGGAGGGAGGTGGCACACCACGTCACGGGCAGCACTGTGGTCCCCAGGTCCCACACCCAGTGCAGGAGGAAGTTTAATGAGTTCACACAGGTGATCAGGGCGAGTGAAGGCTTCAACAAAGGCTACATATTACCATCTGTACCACAAGCTTCACACACTGCTCAATGCACCACACACCCAGCACTCACCCATCAACAATCTGTGTCTAGCAACACTCACACCCATGTCTCACACCTTGCACATATTGACAGCTATTCAAGTATGGCAGGCACAAGGGTCATTAATTATTAGAAGTCATTTCATATGTGCGATATGTTTATAGATAAATTTATTAAGTGCGTTTTAAATATTTTGTGGTCTCTCATTTATTAATGACATGGAAGTTGGTGTACAGGGCACAATTTGAAAATTTGCAGATGACACAAAACTTGGAAGTATAGTGAACAGTGACTTCAAGAGGACAACGACAGTCTGGTGAAATGGGCGGACACGTGGCAGATGAAATTTAACACAGAAAAGTGTTACAAAGAATGAAGAGAGGAAATATAAACTAAAAGTTACAGTAGTTTGGGGACAACCTTTTGCTGCATTGTGCGACTATCTTTACCAGAAGAAAGAGAGATAATTACACACACAGTAAGATGCAGACTCCACACTTGCCACTTGCCAAGTCTGCAGCCAGTGGTGGCCATGCAATAGCAGAAGGATGGGGCAATCTGCAAGTTATGGCACTCCACTCCAATAGAGAAGGGCTTAGCGCAGCAGGTGACATTCGTGGGGTATCCCTATAGGATGTTACGGGGATGTGTTAACTCCGCTCTCATTGTGCGCCTGCTGATATGAGTGCGTAAATGCTCCACCTGGTGTGGGGTGGAACCATACCGATTAATGTAGGTGCCATTAACCCACCTGTCGGGAATCTGTAATGGGTGTAAAACCAGAGTTCCGCCCAATCCCGTGTGATTCCCTCTTGGTGGGTTCAGTTAAGATTAACCCCCACCCTGCACCCCCCCCCCCCACAACCCTCGCCGCAGGTCATTTTAACCGAACCGGACCATCGGGTAACTGACGGGATTTGCTGCAGTGCTAGTTTTTAGACCCTGTCCGATATTAGTCTCCATTGGTCAATGAAAGAAAGACTTGCATTTATACAGAGCCTTCCATGACCACCGGACGTCCCAAAGCACTTTACAACCAATGAAGTACTTTTTGAAGTGGAGTCACTGCTGTAATGTAGGAAATGGAGTAAAGTCAGGGCGGGGTGTAAAATGGGCGTCGGACCCACCTGTTCCCCGGCCGACGGGTTAGATTAAAATTGCTCCCCCAGAGTTAACTGATCTCAGCCGGCACAGTGATGGGAGACTCCATTGGGCTGCTGTGCACTGCGGGTGGGGGGGGGGGGGGGGGGGGGGCGGGGGAGGAGAGGGAATTTAGCCGGGCGTATCTCTATCTACGGGTGTCAAGGCATTGTCGAACTTGGCTGAGGCCGGATGGGACGTGATGATCCCACATTGTCACAGCCCGCGTTGATTGAAGATTAGGGGTCCTGGCCTCAGCGGGAGTTCATCGCTGTCTGGGGAGGAGGCAGAGAGAGAAGAAAGAGACTCCTCTCTTGTATGGTGCTAGTAACCTTCTGCTAACCTGTGGACGTGGTGCTTGTCTCCGTGCTTGTTTGACAATTATTACCTGTTAAAAAAACACACACAGGGTGTATTAGAGTCAGACACGCCCGTCTCCAATCCTTATTGAAGCAAAATACTAATACAACAGGGGCAATTTTAACTAGCCCGTCGAGAAACTGACGGGATCGGATGCAACGCTGGTGTTACACCCCGCCAGATTTTACGCCCCATTGAAGTCAACAGAGTGTAATACTGGGCGGGGGTGTAAAACCGGCGTTCCACCCGATCCCGTGGGATTCCCGCCCGGAGAGTTAGGTTAAAATTACCCTGGTTTCAGTTCGATATTTTATAGAACTAGCCTGAGATTAAGAGCAAGAAGTTACTTATTTGGCAACATTACCGCATACTAGCAGCTGGTAGTTGATGTTGGTCTCCCGGCCAGAATTTGGTTTGATTGCGCAGGTCACATTATTCCCACTGTCAGAGGTTCTGACTGTGAGCTTGAAATCTAAAGTGCTCTCCGTCCCCGACTTCATGGTCTCTCCTTTTGTATCTTTCCACGTCAGAGTGAAACATTCAGTATTTTTGCTGTGTGCATTTGAACAATTCAGCGTGAGCTGTGTCCCAGCCTGTATGGGTCTGTCGATGTTGGCAGTTACTGAAACAGAAATAAAAGAAGAGTCATATGTCGCCAGCGCAATGCTTGGCGGAGATGGAACTGGTATTTATGGGGTAAGGCGTCCTCTCGTCTCAAGTGTGTTCCCAAAGAATTCCCCGCTCCGTTCCCCAGACAATTCCAAATTGCTTCTTATCCCAATTGGGGGCAATTTTAACTCTTAGCGATAGTGCAAAATGGGTGCCATCGAATTGGCTGCCCGCGTTATGCCCCCCTCCCGGCTGACTGCAACGGAAAGGAAAATCGAGAGAGGTGTATAACCAGTGGCTGAATCGATATCGCCCGTTTTACACTATCGCCCAAAGAAAGAAAGATTTTGCATTTATACAGCGCTTTTCACAACCTCTAGACGTCCCAAAGCGTTTAACAGTGAAGTACTTTGGAAGTATAGTCACTGTTGTAATTTAGCAAATGCAGCAGCCAATTTGCGCCAAGCAAGGTCCTACAAACAGCAATGAGATAATGACCTGATTTAGTGGTGTTGGTTGAAGGATAAGTATTGGCTGAGGAGGCTCAGTAGACTCAACCTCCAACATATCCAACCAATGTAGCGCAGCAATCAACACAAACAACTACATAGCCAAAACCAATAGGGAGTCACGATCAAACTGCACAGTCCTCTGGTCAGAGAGCACCTTGAATATTGTGAACAGTCCTTGTCACAGAGACACAGGGGAGGTGGAGCGGAAAAGAACTACTAGGCCAATCCCTTATAAGAACATCAGAATTAGGAGCAGGAGTTGGCCATTCGGCCCCTCGAGCCTGCTCCACCATTCAATAAGATCATGGCTGATCTTCAACCCCAATTCCACTTTCCCGCCCTATCCCCATATCCCTTGATTCCCTTAGTGTCTGAAAATCTACCAATCCCAGTCTTGAATATGCTCATCAACTGAGCATCCACAGCCCTCTGGGGTAGAGAATTCCAAAGATTCACCACCCTCTGAGTGAAGAAATTCCTCCTCATCTCAGTCCGAAATGGCCGACTCCTTATCCTGAGACTGTGCCCGCTAGTCTCCAGCCAGGGGAAACAGCCTCTCATCATCTACCCAGTCAAGCCCTCTAAGAATTTTATACATTTCAATGAGAATGCCTCTCATTCTTCTGAACCCCAGAAAATATAGGGCTAGTCTATGCATTCTCTCTTCACAGCTGTGTCAGCCAGTGGCTCAGTTGGTAGCACATTCACCTTTGCGTCAAAAGGTTGTGGGTTCATAGTCCCACTCCTGGGACTTGTGCACATAAAGCTAGGCTGACAGTCCAGTGCAGTGCTGAGGGAGCGCTGCACTGTCATGAGAGTGCCGTCTTTCAGCTGAGACGTTAAACCGAGGCCCTGTCTGTTCTCTCAGGTGGACGTAAAAGATCCCAAAGCATTATTTTGAAGAAGAGCAGGGGAGTTATCCCAGTGTCTTGGTCAATATGTATCCCTCAATCCACATAACAAAAACAGATGATCTGGTCATTATCACATTGCTGTTTGTGGGAGCTTGCTGTGCGCAGACTGGCTGCTGTGCTTCCCACATTACAACAGTGACAACACTTCAAAAAGTGCTTCATTGGTTGTAAAGCGCTTTGAGACATCCGGTGGTTGTGGAAGGCGCTATAGAAATGCAAGTCTTTCTTTTTTTTTCTCATAGGACAGCCCTCTCATGCCAGGAAACAAACTAATGAATATTCGTTGCACCCAATGTTCCTTCTAAGCTGTGAGGCCGCGAGGCCGCGGACCAATGGGAAAGGTCCCGCGCAGGCCACTCACCGGCTTCCCCATTGTAAATATCACGCATGCGCGAAAATTTAAAGGGACCGCGCACTAAAAGAAACTGGCCGCGCAGAACGAAGCGCAGCTTACTGGGAACATTAGTCGCACCCCCTCCAGGTTAGAATTCAGGATTATGAGGCTAGTCTGGAAAAAAGGTGCTACAAATGCATCTTGGCTGGGCGTTATCGCATGGGGCCGTCCGTTATACTCCCCGCCCCATATCGCAGTCAATGGAACTGAATATCGGGCTGGGCGTGTAACGGGCAGCCTATATCGATACTGCCCGCTTTGCGCTGTAGCCCAAGGTAGATCTCCACCACGTGGGCTTTCCGGCCCGGAAAGAAGATGTCCGAGGGGCCGACATGAGGAGGACTCACCAGAAAGAACGTTCAACATGTACATTTCAGTTAAAGGGTTGTGTTGTTCACTTTTGTACACATGACAGACGCATTCTCCAGCGTCAGCAATCTGCACACTCGGGATACGCAGCGATGAATCTTGTAACATAATTCCATTATTTCCTGTCTGGCTTATATTCTTGTTCTGCCCAGTAGTCATCATGAACAAAGGTTGAGGTTTTCCATCAACAGCAGGTGTAAATTTCCATTCTATTTTAGAATACTGCTGAGTCGATGGCGCACACGTAAGCAGCACTGATTGTCCTACAGCATAGTACACATCTGTGAAAGCAACATTGATGGGTTCATGTTAACATGGCACATGTTAGATATAAGCAAACTGACCATTCGGAAATAGGACTTTGAGCCGAATAATATTAATTGTTATGAATTACTTTAGGAAGGATGTCAAGGCCTTGGAGAGGTTGCAGAGGAGATTTACTAGAATGGTACCAGGGATGAGGGGCTTCAGTTCCGTGGAGAGACTGGAGAAGCTGGGGTTGTTCTCCTTAGAGCAGGGATGGTTAAGGGAAGATTTAATAGAGGTGTTCAAAATCGTGAGGGGTTTTGATAGAGTAAATAAGGAGATTTTTTTTTCCCAGCGGCAGAAGAGTCGGTAACCAGAGGACACAGATTTAAGGTAATTGGCAAAAGAACCAGAGGGGAGATGAGATTTTTTTTTTACGCAGCGAGTTGTTGTGATGTGGAATGCACTGCCTGAAAGGGCGGTGGAAGCAGATTCAATAGTAACATTCAGAAGGGAATTGGATAAATACTTGAAGGGAAAAAATTTGCAGGGCTATGGGGAAAGAGCAGGGGAGTGGGGCTAATTGGACAGCTCTACCAAAGAGGCTCAATGGGCCGAATGGCTGCCTTCTGTGCGGTAATATTAAACAATATACGGGGGTGGGGGGTGGGAAACTTAACCAGTTAACAGTAATCAAAGCCATTCCGGGTGACAGGAAAATTGGAGCTGCATCTTACAATATTTTGAGGTGATTTTAACCTAACTTTCCAGACAGGAATCCTCGGATTTACACCCCGCCCAATTTCACGCTCCATGCTATCCCGTCAGTTTCCCAAGAGGCGGGTTTGCTGAAAATCGCCCCCCGCCTCAAAATAATGTCAGCAATTTGCTTGTAGCCACTTTCCTCGGCGACCATTTGCCACTGAGAAACCAGCACCTGGCAATAAGGTCCCCAACTGCACTCGCTGCAGTTATGTAGGCGTACTTGACCTTGGTTGCAGGATAGGCTAAAGTGGCAGCATTTCTAGTAGGGGACGTCATGCCTGCTCTTCGGAACAGTCGGCTCCTCAATTATTGACTTGGTTTGCTGCCCGTTCTTGTGCTGAAATTGGATCTGGGATCCAATGGTGCATTTCGGACCAAGAGATTACATTGAATGAATGAAGTTGCTGCAACACCCTGGAATGATTTTGAGGTGAGACTCCCCCCACCACCCCTTCCCCACTGCATCGGGTATTATTGGTTCTGTTGTGCCTGCAACTACTTTCAGACACCCTGCTATGGCCGTGGCTGCTGCCTAGCCTCTTGTGGTGGTGGTGGCAGCTTCTTTCTTCTCCGGTGTTGCACCCAATTGATGCCATTCTGTTGATGCTTCCAATCCACTCCAGTGTGTCCCCTTCAGCTGCTCCCCAACCCAAAGCCCCCTGCATTCCCCTCGTGGGGGTCAAACCCCATGCTTCCCTCCACCAGTGCTGCCAGATCTCAGCGTCCCCTTCGCTGCACCAACACTGAACACCGCAACCCAGCGCTGCCGCACCCCTCTGACACCCATTCCCAGTGCTGCTGAAACCCAGGACTTTCCAGTGCGACCCCAGCAGCAAGACTCCCATCATAAACTGGACCACTCGTCTACCAAGCTCCAGCTTGTCCTGCCAATCCTTCCCCCTCCCCCTCCCCACCCCACACTGACTGCTCCCAGAACGGCAACCATGCCTGAGAGCTCCTAAACCATTCAATTCTCCACTGATTCCCAAACCCCTGCCAGTGCCTCCCGACACACCTGCAATGCACGGACAGATCCCGCACTCCAGTCTTCTCCACTGGGTGATCGCAAACTCAAGCTCCTGCCTCCAACAAACCCAAGGCCGAGCTGGAACCCACGTCTGAATCCTCTTCGGACCCACGGGGTGAAAGACCCTGCCGACTGTACAAGGCGGAAGTGAAATGAGATTGGGCATCTCACCCCTCATTCAAGGGGCAGCAAAAGTACCGGTGTCCCTATTCTAGCGCCAGTTGGTGGACACTGTGGTTTAATAGTCTTCTTACATTGAATTACACAGAGGTCTACAGCGCAATAACGGGCCATTCGGCCCAACTGGTCTACGTCTGCGTTTCTGCTCCCCGCGAGCTTCCTCTCACCATGTTCTGCTCCAGCTCTCAGAGGCACTGTGGGAAATCCGGACTAACAAATTAAGCACACGTTCAGCAATCAAAAGACGGGCACGAAACCAAAAGGAAGAAAGGAATGAATCGCGTGAACCTACATTTCCTGCTGGGTGTTGTGGAGTTCGCTCTTGTGGTGGCTATAGTTGAACAATTGTCCAAACTGGCAGCACTTGCTGTGGAAGACAAACAAGAGAATTAACAGGCCCCAGAAGGGAAAGAGCTATCTGATTGCTGAAAAGCTTATCACTAACTGAGTGTTAGTTCCTCTCTCTTTCTCAACAAAGTCAACAGGAAGCTGGTGAGCTGAGCGCTCCCTTAGGTTTAATCAGCAGTCAAGTGGGTGACTTCCTTTATTCCGTGATGCGGAGATGTTTGACTGGGGTGGACAAAAGTGAGAAGTCGCACAACACCAGGTTATAGTCCAACAGTTTTATTTGAAATCACAAGCTTTCGGAGCTGCTGCTCTTCGTCAGGTGAAGTGAAGGAACACGAATCGGCACATATGCTTTGCCGATTTGTATTTCTTCACTTCACCTGACGAAGGAGCAGCAGCTCCGAAAGCTTGTGATTTCAAATAAAACTGTTGGGGGTAGAAATTAGGTCGCGCCCCATTTGGGGCGCAAATATCGTCCGCGCGCAAATATTAGCGCCTGGCGCTAATTATCGGCACTGACAGGAAACTTCACTTTTACCGCCCCGGGAGGTGAGTGGAGCGCTAAATTAGGCGCTGCACACCTCTCTTAAGGCGCAAAGGCCTAGGAGTGAGGCGCTAACTCAGCGCACGAGCGCAGCGCAGCTGCTGCCAGTTAGCGAGGGAACACAGACACACTGGCGCCGGACACTTCTTAAAGCGGGGGGGGCCACTTGCTCCCCAGCCACACCCTGCTCATTGCAGCCTTGAATCTCAGCCTGGAGAGACCTGTAATCCATTTTGCTGCCAAGCATGGAGAGGGTGAGAGAACGCGCTCATCGCTTCACCGAGCGGGCCTTGGATGCTCTGGTTGACGCAGTGGAGCGCAGACGATGCATGCTGTTCCCAGAGAGTGGCAGGAGGCCTTTGCCACGCGAGTTCAGAAGAGTGTGGAGGGAGGTGGCTCAGAGCGTCTCCTCCAGGAGCATGGTGCCCAGGACCCATGTCCAGTGCCGCAAAAAGTTCAACGACCTCACTCGGGTCGTCAGGGTGAGTGGCTTTTTCTCAATACCTCTCCATCCCTCCATCTCAACCTCACTCTATGGCCAGAGGGTCTTAAAACCCCAATGCACAACACTCATCCAACACCTATGGCCCTTTCATCAAACACACACACACATTCCACACTTTGCATACAGTAAGGGCTATTCACCTATGGGAGGCACATCAGGCAAGACCATGGCTGTATATTGTAAGGGCTATTCACCTATGGGAGGCACATCAGGCAAGACCATGGCTGTATATTGACTCAGATGCTGTCCTTTTTCTTGCAGGCTAAGCTGGCTCATAATCGGAGACAGCAGCAACGGACGGGTGGAGGGCGGCTTCAGCTGCAACCCCTCAGCGATCTGGAGGAGCGCGTCCACAGGATTGTGGCAAGCCGGGTGATCGGTCCCGTCGCCACTGGAGACGCCGACCCCGTTGTGGACAGCAATGGTAAGGTCATCACCTTTTTGTCCTCTGTCCTTCCACTTGTCCCTCACAATACCAGCCTTTGACACTTTCAATCCAACTTGCTAACTCGCTGCACTTATTCCTCCCTTACTGCCACCCTGTCCTCACGCTAAAGCCACTCTTGTACCTCCCTGCTTTCAGATGGTGATTCACCAGCTGAGGAGATGGTCCCTGAAGCTGCCACTGGGAGTGATGCTGCAGCTGAGGAGGAAGAGGAAGCCGGAGCATCAGTGCCACCCTCTCCCGAGGAAGCCCATGGCCACACTGGGAACACGCCTTCCCCGGAGGGGAGCAGGGGGGAAGGGGCTGATGATGGTGAAGTTCCAGGACCCAGCGGGCTGCAGCAACGCCATGGGGGGGGGAGGGAAGAACGGGGGAGCAGGGGGGAAGGGGCTGATGATGGTGAAGTTCCAGGACCCAGCGGGCTGCAGCAACGCCATGGGGGGGGGAGGGAAGAACGGGAGCCTTCTCCCCAGAGGGAGAGTATGCCAGACACTCCTAATGCAATGGACGCAGAGGAGGAGCGGCTGATTGCAGAAATGAACAGCCAGGCGGTGGTCATGCACACTGAGCTCATGGGTGCAGTGGGAAGGGTGCCCGAATGCATTGAGGCACTGGCAAGGAGTGTGGAGCACTTCGCTGTAGCACAGGCGGATGCCACACTAAAGCTTACTGCTGCAATTCAGTCACTGGCTGCCAGGAACCCATCTGAGCCTGCTCTCATGCAGACTCAGATTGAGGCCACGCGAGCACTGACTGCTGCCATCCTCGATGGTTCGTGCACATGTCCCCGGGGCTGTCACCGCGCCGCAGCAGGCCAGCAATCTGTTCTCAGGCAAATTGCTCCGGATGCTGAAGTGCTGCCCCGTGGGAGTGCCAGTGTGTCGGGCGAGCAGGGAGTTGCTGTCCTCTCTCACGATGACAGCATTCCTGCTGCCAACACTGTCACTTCTCCACTGCACTTGCCACCGCCTGTAGGACAGACTGCTGCCGCCCATGCAGAGTTGGTGCAGTCTGCAGCCGGGCCCTCCAGGCCCAGAAGTGGTCGAGACCGTCCTTCAGGGGCATCTGCAGTGTCAGGGTCTGACAAGCAGCAGCCTTCCACCAGCCTTGCTGCAGCCACTGAGGTCCCATTACGGAGGAGCAGTAGGGTTAGAAGGGGGGAAGTGCGCAAGGGAAGGAGATCACCCTCGAAGGGCAAAAAGTAGGAGGTGTGCCAAAATGCTGGTCATTTTTTTATTAAAGGCCGAGGTTCATGGCCCAACTTTTGTTTAGTGTTTTGGACATTATCTCCAGGTTGTGAGAACCAGTTATGTTATTGACTGTTTTTTTGTGTTTATTTCTATGAGTTTGTCATGAGGAATTGACACACACAGAGTTTGTACAATAAATAAGTTTCTGTATTCAAAATATACATGGCTGGTGGTTGGAATTATTGGTGCCTTGGCCGGCTTAGGGGTTGCGTGCTGGGTTGATTCGTGTTTGTAGCACTGGCAGGGGCCCTAGAAGCGGCTTGCTATTAGTCGTTGACGGACGGCCCTTGCAGTTTGACCATTGTGGGCCGCCCTCCTGCCTTGGTGCTGCTGCTGATCATCGTCCTCGGCCAGTTCCTCCTCTTCCTCCTCCTCCTCTTGTGGTGCTGCAAGGCCTGGTGGCATTGGCTGCGTCCTGAGGATTGCCATGTTGTGCAACATGCAGCACACCACTACGAATTTGGAAACTTGCTCAGGCGAGTACTGCAGGGCTCCTCCGGAATGGTCCAGACAGCGGAATCGTTGTTTGAGCACGCCGATTGTGCGCTCAATAATGTTCCTCGTTGCTTGTTGGCTTTCCTGGTACCGCAGCTCAGCAGGGGTGTTTGGCGCACGGAGCGGTGTCATCAGCCAGGTGCTCAATGCGTACCCCTTGTCCCCCAGAAGCCAACCGACTGGCTGATGCGGTGCCTCGAAAATTTCTGCCACAGTACTCTGGCGCAGGATGAAAGCATCGTGGCAGCTGCCCGGATAGTGGGCATTGACAGCGAGAATCACCTGTCTGTGGTCACAGACCAACTGCACATTCAAGGAATGGAACCCTTTTCTGTTCCGGAACTCCTCTGCATTCTCTCGCGGAGCACGCAAAGCCACATGCGTGCAGTCAATGGCGCCCTGCACCATGGGGAAGCCCGCTACCCTCGCAAAGCCCATAGCACGGTCATGCTGCTTGTCTGGGGTCATAGGGAAGGAGATGAAGTCTCGTCTCCTTGTGAAGAGGGCATTGGTGACCTGCCGGATGCAGCGATGCACCGCAAACTGGGAGATATTGGCGAGGTCCCCAACAGCAGCTTGGAATGAGCCAGTGGCGTAGAAGTTCAAGGCCACTGTGACCTTCACTGCCACCGACAGAGACGTCCTGGACCTCAGCTGAGGCTGCAGATCTGGCTGCAGCAGGTGGCAGAGCTCAGTGACCACCTCCTTGCTGAATCGCAGCCTTCGCAAACACAGCTCCTCGGACATGTGGATGTAGGAGAGCTGTTCACGATATACCCTGGGAGGGTAAGCTCTCCTGTACATGCGCCTGATGGGCCTCCTCCGTCTGGCCATCATTGCCACTCTCTGTCTGCGTCTCACTCTGCTCCGATTGAGCTGGAGCAGGACGACGCCCCCAATCATTGCAGCCCCCATCTTCTCTTTGCCAGAAAAGTAATGAGGTACAGCAACGAAAGTAGCAGCAAAGTTAGGATGAACTAGGCAAAACTACCTCACAAAGCGTTGAGTCAATGTAGAAGTCTCTCTCTCTCTCTCTCCGAATCTCTCTCTCTCTCTCAGAACGAGTGGTGCATAAATGTCGACCACAGAAAAAGACAGGAAGAGGCCCCCTTTAAATAGCGCCCCCCCCAGCCCCAGACCGATTGATAACGTTCCAGTCTTCCGGTCGTTGGAAGCGCCAGGCGGTAAGGCAGGGGGCGCCACTCAATTTCCGCTCCGGGGCGCCCCAACGGCGTTGCACCACGGACTGACGTCACAATCTGCGCGCGCAGGTGGTCGCAGCGGTAAGTTTTAGCGCCGCCGCACAATCTCAAGTTAAGTTCTCGAGCGGCGCAAACAGCGCCGCGCCCGGGCGTTAGCGCCTTAACGCCCCATTAGCGCCCATTTAAGGCGCTAACGGGAGGCGCAACCAACTGAATTTTTACCCCTTGGACTATAACCTGGTGTTGTGCGACTTCTCCTTTATTCCGAGGAGAAGTGCAAAGACAAGTCTGCTGTGTTCTTTCTTGAGGGTTCTGGGTGGGGGTAAGCATCGCTTTGAAACCTAAGCAAGCTGAAATGGGACGGGGTGAGGGGGTGGGAGGGTGCGTAGTTGCAGTGATTTTGCATAGTGTCCTGAGTGAAATGGGTTTGGGCAGTTTCCCTCCACTTCCAGGGGTCACGAGGCCACAGCAAAAACACCAGTGCCCTAATTTGGCACCAGCCCATAATAGTTTAAGGCAGAAAGTGGCAACTAACTACGTCCAAAAGGTTAAGGTGAAAAGACCCTCCCGTAAATTCGTATTAATAAGGCCATAAAAAAAGTAACACAAAGCACTGGGCTTCAATTCTAGAGGAATAGAATTGAAAAGCAGCGAAGTTATGTTAAACTTATGTATAACCGTGGATAGACCACACTTGGAGTGCAGTGCACAGTTCTGCTCTCCATATTATAAAAAGGATATAGAGGCACTGGGAAAAGTGCAAAAAAAGGATTCACATGGATAATACGAGAACTGAGAGGATATACGTATCAGGAAAGGCTGAACAGGCTGGGGACTCTTTTCTCTAGAAAAGAGAAGTCTGAGGGGTGACCTAATAGCGTTCTTTCAAAATATGAAAGGGTGTGATAGGGTAGACGTAGAGAAGATGTTTCCACTTGTGGGGGAGATGAAAACTAAAAGAAAAGACTTGCATTTCTGTAGCGCCTTTCACGACCACCGGACGTCTCAAAGCGTTTTACAGCCAATGAAGTACTTTTGAAGTGGAGTCACTGTTGTAATGTGGGAAACGCGGCAGCCAATAGCACACAGCAAGCTCCCACAGACAGCAATGTGATAATGACAAGATAATCTGTTTTTGTTATGTTGGTTGAGGGATAAGTATTGGCCAGGACACCGGGGATAACTCCCCAGCTCTTCTTCGAAATAGTGCCATGGGATCTTTTACGTCCACCTGAGAGGGCAGACGGGGCCTCGGTTTAACGTCTCATCCGAAAGACGGCACCTCCGACAGTGCAGCGCTCCCTCAGCACTGCACTGGAGTGTCAGCCTAGCTTTATGTGATCAAGTCCCTGGAGTGGGACTTGAACCCACAACCTTCTGACTCAGAGGCGAATGTGCTAGGGGTCATAAATGTAAAATAGTCACCAAATAAATCCAATCGGGAATTCAGGAGAAACTTCTTTACCCAGAGAGTGGTTAGAATGTGGAACTCGCTACCACAGGGAGTGGTTGGGGCAAAAAGCATTGATGCATTTAAGGGGGAGCTGGATAAGAACACGAGGGAGAAAGGAATAGAAGGATACGCTGGAGCATACACGCCGGCATGGACCAGTTGGGTTGAATGGCTTGCTTCTGTGCTGTAGACTCCATGTAGTTCTACGTATTGTTTTGATGTTGCAGGTGTCGGTTGGGAGAGGAACGTTGGTCTGGACAACTAAGTCCCCTTCTTCATTTAGGGACTTTGACATCCTTTCCACCTAATGTGCTGCGGGACAATTAAACTAAGCAAAACCAAGCTGGAATTTAGACAAAAATGCTTATTGTCTGTCATGGACACCACTCACCATAACAAGTGGTTTTATAAGAAGACAGACACTGCCAAGTTTTAGCAAGGCGTACAAGTGAACCGTGTTATTTCCTTGTACCACTTTTGATGATAACAGCAGTTTATTAAATAGAAACATAGAGAAATAGGAGCAGGAGTAGTCCATTCGGCCCTTCGAGCCATTCAATATGATCATGGCTGATCCTCGATCTCAATACCATATTCCCGCTCTCTCCCCATACCCCTTGGTGCCTTTTGTGTCTAGAAATCTATCCATCTCCTTCTTAACTATATTCAGTGACTTGGCCTCCACAGCCTTCTGTGGTAGAGAATTCCACAAGTTCACCACCCTCTGAGTGAAGAAATTTCTCCTCATCTCAGTCCTAAATGTCCTACCCCATATCCTGAGACTGTTACCCCTCGTTCTAGACCCCCCAGCCAGGGGAAACATCCTCCCTGCATCGAGTCTGTCTAGCCCTGTCAGAATTTTATACATTTCCACGAGATCTCCTCTCATTCTTCTAAACTCTAGTGAATACAGGCCTAGTCGACCCAATCTCTCCTCATACGACAGTCCTGCCATCCCAGGAATCAGTCTGGTGAACCTTCGCTGCACTCCCTCTATGGTATATCCTTTCTTAGGTAAGGAGACCAAAACTGCACACAGTACTCCAGGTGTGGTCTCATCAAGGCCCTGTATAACTGTAGTAAGACATCCTTGCTCCTGTACTCAATACTCTTGTAATGAAGGCCAACATACCATTTGCCTTCCTAACTGCTTGCTGCACCTGCATGTTTGCTTTCAGTGACTGGTGTACAAGGACACCCAGGTCCCTTTGTACATCAACATTTCCCAATCTATCACCATTTAAATAATACTCTGCCTTTCTGTTTTTCCTACTGAAGTGGATAACTTCACATTTATCCACGTTATACTGCATCTGCCATGTATTTGCCCACTCACTCAACTTGTCTAAATCGCCTTGAAGCCTCTTTGCATCCTCCTCACAACTCCCACCCCCACCTAGTTTCGTGTGGTCAGCAAACTTGGAAATATGACATTTGGTTCCCTATATATACAAAATAGAGGATAAATACAATAAGCTCCAGATTTTAATCGAATTAACACAGCGAGCACATATTTTCCTCTATATATCACTTGAGCCCTTCGATCGCATTACAGCATCCAACTTTCCCCAGGGTATGCATTATTCTACCCATATTATATCTAGGAAATGAAAGGTGCCATATCGGAGAACAGAGGCAAAATCCCGGTGTGAATTGTTCAATACAGTTTAAACCATTGCAAAAGTTGCAGAGTACCTTGCGAAGCATTTCCTTAACTGAGAAATTCCACTGAAATCTCATTTGAAAAAAGATGAGCTTGGCCTTAACTTATGGTGGAAAAAAAACCTCGTCAAAATGTTACTCGTTTCAGCGGGAAGTTTTTTACGGGTAGTTTGCGTTCGAATCGCACATTTGCTTCCGGGTTTGTATTTACATTCAGAGCCAATATCCGACACGCTAACTAGAACTTTACTTGTACTTCCTGCAATTTAGTATACTGTATTCGCTGCTCACGATGTGGTCTCCTCTACATTGGGGAGACCAAACGCAGATTGGGTGACCGCTTTGCGGAACACCTCCGTTCAGTCCGTAAGGGGGACCCCGAGCTCCCGGTGGCCTGTCACTTTAATTCACCGCTTCACTCCCACTCTGACCTCACTGTCCTCGGCCTATTACACTGTTCCACGGAAGCGCAGCGTAAGCTCGAGGAACAGCACCTCATCTTTCGTTTAGGCACGCTACAGCCCTCTGGACTCAATATCGAGTTCAACAATTTTAGATCATAACCTCAGCTCCAATCACATTTATATTTTATTTTTTCCACCCTTTTATTTGCCCCCCCCCCCCCTTTTTTTTCCTCCTAGAAGCCGGCAGCTGTCCTTCATTCTGCCAGTGGATTTCACACTTCTTTCAGCCTTAATCTGTCACATTAACACCACCTCTAGCCTTGCATATCTCTTAATGTCTCTTAATGTCTTTTCATCTCCCCCTTTGTTCTTTTATCCCCTCCCCCTTTTCCCAGCTTTACTCTGGCCTTAAATCTATTTGATTTCCGGCTCTTCCCAGTTCTGACGAAAGGTCATCGACCTGAAACGTTAACTCTCTTTCTCTCTCCACGGATGCTGCCTGGCCTGCTGAGTTTTTCCAGCGTTTTCTGTTGTTATTTCAGATTTCCAGCATCCGCAGTATTTTGCTATCGGAGAACATCAAACAACCTGTTTATGAATCAAATGGACATGAAACAAGAAGAAAGACAACTTCAAGTCCAATTCACCTACCTGTGGTGGTAACGCCAGCAATGAAAAAGTACCACACGGACAGAAGTGCAAATTCGGGACCAAAACAGAACAGCTCCATGTCGCTGCCTGGTCGCTGACTGCTCGATGAACTTGACTTCCTCTTTGCAAGCTAGCTCAGAAAACGCCTGCGGAATCAAGCGCACCATCCAGCTTTGAAGAACATCGCAGGGGTGAAATTCATTGTAGCTGGCAGCTCAGGACTGGTGATAGCGAATCTGCCGCTCGTTATACGCCTCGCCCGATATTGGGTTTCATTGACTTCAATAGAAAAGAAAATCGGACAGAATGCAGAATGAGCACCCGATTCGCTATCACCCAGTTTGTGCAACCGCCCAGGGTGATTATCACCACGTCATTTTTTTTTCTTATTCGTTCATGGGATCTGGGCTTCGCTGGCAAGGCCAGCATTTATTGCCCATCCCTAATTGCCCTTGAGAAGGTTGGTGGTGAGGCGCCTTCTTGAACCGCTGCAGTCCGTGTGGTGAAGGTACTCCCACAGTGCTGTTAGGGAGGGAATTCCAGGATTTTGACCCAGCGACGATGAAGGATCGGCGATATACTTCTAAGTCAGGATGGTGTGTGACTTGGAGGAGAACTTGGAGGTGGTGGTGTTCCCATGCGCCTGCTGCCCTTGTCCTTCTTGGTGGTAGAGGTCGCGGGTTTGGGAGGTGCTGTCAAAGAAGCCTTGGCGAGTTGCTGCAGTGCATCTTGTAGTTGTACACACTGCAGCCACGGTGGTGGAGAGAGTGAATGTTTAAGGTGGTGGATGGAGAGCCATTAAATTAAGTAATAGTTAACGATGTAATTAGATTCCAATTTCACAACATGTCAATTCACATATGAGTCTCCCATAAATGATAGGTCGGCAAAGAGATACAGGGGGGTGAAATTTGACCTGGGCGGGAATGCGGGAAGGCAGAATCGCATCGGTAGCTTGTTATACGCCCTGCCCCATATGCTTCTCCGTTGACTTCAACAGAACTGAATATCAGGTGTTTGGTTATGTTTAACAAACTCGATTCCAGGTGCTCCCAATGTCCAATTTCCACCCCCAATAACTTACCCACGACAGTTATGGAGACTCCGAGATAACCCGAGACCTTTCCCAACACAGGCGAAGAATTCCTCTGTGCGCTTAGCATAATGGCTTTACAATTTAGATACCGGAAGGAAACCCGATCTGCCCTCCCCAAAGCTCACCAAATTAATCGGTTAATGTCAATGCTCTTGGGTCGGTAAAGTTGAAGCGTTATATATCGCTGCCTGTATCTCCGATCGCGATTCCGATCGACAAAGAACCGTGTGAAATTTTCCCCACAACATACGCGGAGCAGCATCGATTTTCCAATGAGCCTATACGTACCGTAATGCTGAAGGGGCTTCATTTTAACTGTGCGATGGTGTCAAACAGGCGCTATCGAATCGGCCGCGCATTATACGGAAGTCAATGGGAAAGAAGCTCGGATGGGAAATATGGCAGTTCTGCCACCGCCCGCTTTGCCCCTCCACCGAAGTTGAATATCACCTCCAAATGATTCATTCCTAATGGGGGGTGAAAGTGGTCTCAGGCGGTATTGCAAAACGGGCAAGCAACCTCATCCCAAGTGTCAGCCGTGGCTCAGTGGGTAGCACTCTCGCTTCTGGTGTCAGAAGGTTGTGGGTTCAAGTCCCACTCCAAGAGACTTGAGCGCAAAAATCTAGGCTGAGGGAGTGCTGCACTGTCAGAGGTGCCGGCTTTCGGATGAGATGTTAAACCGAGGTCCCGTCTGCTCTCTCAGGTGGACGTAAAAGCTCCCATGGTACTATATTGAAGAAGAGCTGGGGAGTTCACCCTGGTGTCCTGGCCAATATTTATCCCTTAATTAACATCACTAAAAAAAAACAGATTAACTGGTCATTATCGCGTTGCTGTTTGTGGGAGCTTGCTGTGCACAAATTGGCTGCTGTGTTTCCTACATTACAACAATGACTGCACCTCAAAAGTGCGTCATTGGCTGTAAAGCGCTTTGGGACATTCTGAGGTCGTGAAAGGCGCTATAGAAATGCAAGTTTTCTTCTTTCTTATTGATGAATTTAATCGTGAAGTGTAACAATTAGTTTCTGATAATAATGATTGCAATGCATGGTTGACCCGTGACCTTTTTGTTCATTCAGTCATTATGAGCCACTTTATTGATTTTGCCGCTGACCTCTTCCAAAAAAAGTCTGTCGTCTCCACATCGGGAATGGGTGGCCTCAGGCTTTGCATCACATCGATTAGGTATGAATGAAATGGCAACTATTGCTGAGAGAGACTAATTTGAAGGACATGATGTGGAGATGCCGGCGTTGGACTGGGGTGGACAAAAATGAGAAGTCGCACAACACCAGGTTATAGTCCAACAGATTTATTTAATTTTACAAGCTTTCGGAGCTGTCGCTCCTTCCTCAGGCAGGGTAGCAATGAGAGAATCTCCCAGAATTCACAATATAAACCCAGACAAAATCTATTCAAATCTGGGACACATCTCATTGTCTTGGCTGTGCTCTTAGTGTGTCTTTGATGTAGGGAAAGATTTGAATAGATTTTGTCTGGGTTTATATTGTGAATTCTGGGAGATTCTCTCATTGCTACCCTGCCTGAGGAAGGAGCGACAGCTCCGAAAGCTTGTAAAATTAAATAAATCTGTTGGACTATAACCTGGTGTTGTGCGACTTCTAATTTGAAGGAGTTATTGCTTTTGGGGGCATAACTGCTCTTGTGAACTCTGAGTGGAACAGTAACGGAACACGGACTTGTGTTTCGAAATGATTGCCCTGTTCATCTGGTCAATTTCCTTTGTGACACAACATGAATTGTGTCGAAATTATTGGAAGGTTGCAGCAATAAAAATGAGGATGCTGCCTGGTAAGAGGGAATACAAACAAAAAAACGACTTGAAAAAAATGAGGACTGGTTTTTGTTAAACAGAGGTAACGATGGGTGATTTGACGAAGGTGTTTGAAATGATGAAGGGATGGAGTGGGCATAATACATTATTCTGAGAGCCAAAGGGGATATTGATAAGATGGTGGAATGGGCAATACAAGTGGCAGATGGAATTCAAGATCAGTAAATGTGAGGTGGTACTGTTTGGTTCAGTGATAATTGTGCTTTGAATAGGGAAATGTTGGATGAGCTGGGTGTCAGGTTCACAAGATATTAAAAGCAGCACCTCAAGTAGATAAGACGATAAAAAAGTACTGAATTTTGGGTTTTATGGCGAGAGTATAGCATATAAAAGCTGAGAAGTAACAGTAAAGCCTTAAGTAAGATTCTGTGTGCAGTTTTGGGCTATAGGAAGGATGTTGAGTCAATCGAGAGGATACAAAATGAGTATGGTTGCCTGGTATGAGGAACTACAAACACAAATAAGATTTGAAAAATTGGGGCTATTTTTTATTAAGAACGTGGTGACTACGGGTGATTTGACAAAGGTGTTTAAAGTTAGGAAGGGATAGGGCAGGGTCGAATGTTACCAGTGGTTGAAATGTCTGTAATGAGGAGGCATCAAAATAAGAATTAATGTAAGAGATTCAGGACAAAGAGCAGAGAGAAACCTTCTTACACAGAGGGTTGTAAAGCTGTGGACTGTACTGTGGAGTTAGTGATTGAAGCAAAGACTGCTCAACGTTTAAGAATAGGGTAAATTGGTGATTGAAGGATAGGGAGAAATAAGGGATTTGGGGGCATGAGTGGGCACAAGGGATTAGGAACTCTGCTGGTATGGAGGATGAACAACAACAGGGATTGGTTGGGTTGAACAGCCAGTCTCCATTGCATAGTTCCTACCAAGTTCAGTGTAAACAAGTCAGGAGTGTGATGGAATACTCTCCACTTGCCTGGATGAGTGCAGCTCCAACAACACTCAAGAAGCTCAACACCATCCAGGACAAAGCAGGCTGCTTGATTGGCTCCCCATCCACCACCTTAAACATTCATTCCCTCCACCACTGGCGTACCGTGGCTGCAGTGTGTACCATCTACAAGATGCACTGCAGCAACTCGCCAAGGCTTCTCCGGCAGCACCTCCCAAACCCGTGACCTCTTCCACCTAGAAGGACAAGGGCAGCAGGCACATGGGAACACCACCACCTCCAAGTTCCCCTCCAAGTCACACACCATCCTGACTTAGAAGTATATCGCCGATCCTTCATCGTCGCTGGGTCAAAATCCTGGAACTCCCTCCCTAACAGCACTGTGGGAGAACCTTCACCACATGGACTGCAGCGGTTCAAGAAGGCAGCTCACCACCACCTTCTCCAGGGCAATTAGGGATGGGCAATAAATGCTGGCCTTGCCAACGATGCCCACATGCCATGAATTAATTTTTTAAAACCCTGGCGAATGGAAATAGAACTATATAATTTCAAGTAATTTTGAACTGAGTAAATTTGTGGAAAACAGGAAGCTATACAGTAGTGAGCATGCGGCCTTTCAACATGAAACTTATTCTTCTCTACATTCTATTCATTTGTCTGCCTCTTTGCTGCCCACCATCACCTTCTCAAAACCTATTTCCCCCTGGAAGTAAGTTAATACAATTCATCCCTGTCTGGTATTGCAGCTCTGTGTTCAGTGTTTGATGTGTATTCAGAGACAGCAAATACCAACTTCAGAGCCAAAATCTGGTTTTGGACTTCATGATGGGCGATTTGAATCTAACTCACCAGGCGGGAAACCCACGGGATCAGATGGAACACCAGATTCACACCCCGCCCAATATTACACTCCACTGATTTCAATGGAGAATAAAATCAGGCGGGGTTTAAAACCAGCGCTTCACCCAATCCCATCAGTTTCCCGACGGGGGTGGGGGATTAGGTTAAAATTGTTCCCATTTCTGACCAGAGCTGTGATGTTCAGCGCTAAATCAGTGCATGTTGCAGTGTACTTAATATCCTGGGATGAAATAGTACTGATGGAATGGTTTTCCTTATCTCCCAGCAGGCTCTTCACAATTTTTCTTCTTCAAGTATTTTGAATAAAAGGTAGGATAAATCTCAAAAATGTTTTCCAGTTAATGTGCACATTGAGGACTGGATTTTGAATGACCCATGGAGTCGGGTTTGGAGGCATGTGGGGGGTTAAATTCGCGGGGTCGGGGGTCCCAACCCCATCCCGACTCCATCCCGCCTCCACGCAATTTTGACAAAATCAGTCGCGGGGTTCCCGACTCCGTCCCGCCTCCAAGAGGCGGGAGAGGCCATTAAAGCCCTTAACAAGCCCTAAATTGGCTCTGTAATGCCATTTTGAAACGTTTTAGCTAGTTTAACCCTTTTCTGACGTGAAGTACGCCTGGTGTGAAACACTCCAGTGAAACCTGGCGGGAGCACAAGTGGATAGCTGACTATGAGCTGCAGGTCCACTATTACAACGGAGATGTGATGAAGGTAGTAGTAGTATTAGGTCTGAAAGTCGCCTCTGATGCTGCTGCATTGAATGTGTTCAGACACTGCCTGGCCTTTGCTGTGAGAGGACTTGGATGCAAAAAAATTCTCTCTCTCTCTCTCTCTCTCTCCCCCCCCTCCCCCATTTTTGCATCCAGGTCCACTCACATCAAAAGCAAGCCACGCAGGTCCTCTCTCACCAACAGTCTCTGAGACTCGGCAGTCAGCAATGATGACATCATCAGAGGCGAATTTCAGACTGAAAAGACTAATTAGTTCATGGGTTCCCACATGCTGGAACTCAATTGCCCAATTAAGTGAAAATTGCATCATTCATCCACATTAATCTGGAGTCGGGGGGAACCACGAAATGCGGATGACACGACCCCAACCCGACCCCAAGACAAAATCCAGCCCTGAGTGTTTTATTTAAGCGAATAATAGGCTCTGTGTGTTTGTGCAAGCGTGTGCTTATATATTCAGGCATGTCTGTGACAGAGCAAGAGAAAGTGAGAAAAAGACATAGTGTAATAATTTACCTGCCTGTGGAAACTTTTGCTTTTGTATTCTAGAAAACTTTAGAAAGTATGTTAAGCTGAGAGACTGAGTGTTTTACTTCATCTTCATTTCAGTACAATTATCACAAAAAAAAGACAAGGTAACTTTTGAAGCAAACAGAAAGCCTCTAATCACCCCACTTGTGTTTTGTTGACCATTGTATATAAATATAAATGCAAATGGTTGCTATAAAATGTAAACATTCTAGTTTATGACACCCAAAAGGCACACAGAGAATGTGAGAGAGGCACACACACTGACACTGACAGAGAGAAAGGGCAGACAGACAAAGCACCTTTCCTCATCCTAATTTGATTTTCTTTTTAAACAAGCAAGTTAAATTTTGAAAGCAATGCCTGTTAGAGGGAAATAGATAGATGGAAGATCGGGAGGGGAGTGTACGAGAGAAATAGATTGTTGGTGAAGTGATATGTTGCATCTCAGCATCAGCCCTTGGGGGAAGACAGTGGGAATGAGGGGAGTTGATGGAGTTAAGGGTAAGGTGAGCGACAGCAGACAGAAGAGGGAAGGATGCAATGTTGAGTGGGTAATGCAAAGTATGAGTAGCAGTGGGAGTGAAGGGGAGGTAGGAAGTGGAAGGGTACTGTGTAGGCAAAGGTACAAGGGATGTGATGCTAGCAAGGGATGAGAAAAGTGAGGATGGGAAGGGAGCGACTGAGAAAGACATTTTCCCTGCAACTCTACTGGAAAATTCAGCCTGTGGCCATCAGCAGCACCTCTCCCTGTGGGAACGTGCCTCGCCACATACCACCCCTCATGCAAGGGAAAAGAAGGAAAAAACCTAGAGAAAAAAAGAGAAAGAATCAGTAAGAGTTAGAGGGTGAGAAGAAGAAGAGTGGAAGGAGAAAAACAGCAGTATAAGACGAGTGACATGGAACGAAATAGCAACATGAAGACAGCAGAGACAGTTGAGAGAGGGGATCATATGCTCTGATGTAACCAGGGTATCGACCAGCTGGATACTATGTAGAAATGGAATGGTTATCCGGTGAGGAAAATCGCACGGCCCCTTAATAGAAACCATTGGAGTTTCCTTCCCCTCCACTGCAGCAACTGATAGTTAACATACTGCCGTGACATGGTAGAAAGTAGCATAGCATTTGCTTTATAAATTAAATCGTTCAACTTTCATTGCTCATTAACTTGTTTCTTCACTTCTTCTGGTCTGTTATTTGAAACAATTCCTCCAGTGGATTGCATCCAGGTGCTTGATAACATAAATACAATCCATTTATATCGCGTACCAATTTATCGATATTAAAGCTACCTTCATGCATCTCAACCTTCTGATGAGCTGCTTCGAATTATAAAGAATCAATTAAGCAGAGCCGTTCTGGGTTTTATTTGATGCTTGCAACTTCGCTAAGGTTAATTCACATTCCTTAGGTGTCAATAGTTCATAAACTAAAATTGTCTATTTTTTTATTAACAGAATATTGAGATAGATCTCAAAGGAGCAACTATTATTATTATTTTCACATCAAGTATCTATAACAAGTGGGGCAAAGAACGGAATAGATGTTAACTGCAAATATTTTCAGATGCAAATATGAATGTCACTCCAGCACTTAGTTGGTTCAGACTGTTGAAAATTTCAGGCGATTGGATTCTTCATCAGGGGGATCTTCAGCTGAAAGAGAGGAATTGGTTCAATAGCACACTCAGAACAAGCTCAATGATGGCACTGAAATTATAATTTAGAACGTTTGTATGTAGATGTAATGAACTAAGACTGTTACAAATGAGTAGGACCACTAAACTCTCCATTGACATGTGATAAAGCTGTTAAAAAGCATACGGGATCCTTAGTTTTATAAATAGAAGCACAAGGAAGTTATGGTCAAACCTTTATAAATCACTGATTAATTCTCAGCTGGAGTATTGTGCCCAATTCTGGGCACCACACTTTAGGCCTGAGAGAGGGTGCAGAAGAGACTTACCAGAATGGTACCAGGGATGAGGGAAATCAGTTACGTGGAGAGATTAGAGAAGTTGGGATTGTTCTCCTTCGAGCAAAGAAGGTTACGGGGTGATTTAATAGACGTGTTCAAAATGATGAGGGGTTGTCATAGTGTAAATAGGGAGAAACTGTTGCCACTGGCAGGAGGGTCGGTAACCAGAGGACACAGAGTTAACATAATTGGCAAAAAAGCCAGAGGGGAGATGTGGAGAATTTGTTTTATGCAGAGCGAGTTGTTGTGATCTGGAATGCGCTGCCTGAAAGGGCGGTGGAAGCAGGCTCACTAGTAACTTGCATAAGGGAATTGGATAAATACTTGAAAAAGAATAATTTGCAGAACTACGGGGAAAGAGCAGGGGGGAGTGGGACTAATTGGAGAGCTCTTTCAAAGAGCTGGCACAGGCACGATGGGCCGAATGGCCTCCTTCTGTGCCGTATGATTCTATGGGCTAGAAATTCTGTAAATGCCTCGGTTGGTCTGCTAACTTCTGAAAAGTAGAAAAAGTAGTGCCAGGCGCTAATGATTCTCTCCAGCCGGGAAATTCAGCTTTAGCGCTCGAAGAGGGTAGTGGAGCGTTAAATTGAGCGCGAACCACTTCTCTTAGGGGGCTAAAGTCCGGGAGCGGGGCAGTAGCGGCACAGCACTGAACAATTTGGAGCGCATTGCTAACGGCATCAGAGGCTGCTTCCCTCGCTTAAAGGGAAGGGCCAATGATGGTGCACAACCTACCTGTCGGCAGTCCTGCCATTACAGCCCCAAACACCCTCACAAAGTAGGTGGGCTCGGACATCTCGCAGCAATGAAACATCAAAATCTGTGAGCAGGAACCAGACTGGGGCAAATAATAAAGGTTGGCCTACCTGAAAACCACTGCCTTTAATTAGCGCGCCCCGAAGCGGCTAGCCGAGGGGACAACTCCTCCTCTTCCTGCCGCTGTTCACGCCCGGCGATACAGCGGGGGGGGGGGGGGTGGGAGGCAATTTCACATCCGGGGCGATAACGGGGCGCTGCGCACTTTATGACGTCACGATCTGCGAGGCGCTAGAGGCCCAGGCGGTAAGAGGTAGTGCCAGCGCTAAACCAGCACTGAAGTTCGTGGGCGTCGCTGCGTTCGCCACGCCCGGTCGCTAACCCCGTAGCGCCCTGTTAGTGCCCACCCCCAAGCACTAATGGGAGGCTCTAACCAACCGAGTTTCTCCCCCTATGTTTCGATAATATCGTGGCTGGAATTGTTTGACCTCTCCTGCTACCGTTGATCTTGAGGTGATTTTTTTTTTCCATTCAAGGTACACTTGTGGATGCATAAAGACCAAAGGAAATCATTCCAGCAGCAGCCCTTTAAGAACTGTTGTGACGGTCACCTAATTTATGCCTTTTGTGGATTAGTTAACAGTTCCTGAGATCTGATCTTGCCTGAGAGAGGGAGGAAGGGAGAGAAGGGGTTGAGGAGAGAGACAGGTGCAGTCGAGCATGGGATGGGTTGAGTGGCACTGGGCCAGGGGCAATTTTAAAGAAAGAAAGACTTGCATTTCTATAGCGCCTTTCATGACCTTAGGACATCCCAAAGTGCTTTACAGCCAATGAACCTATAACAGCACTGTGGGAGCACCTTCAGCACACGGACTGCAGCGGTTCAAGAAGGCGGCTCACCACCAGCTTCTCAAGGGCAATTAGGGATGGGCAATAAATGCTGGCCTCCCCGGCGACGCCCACATCCCATGAACGAATTTTTAAAAAGTACCTTTGAAGTGCAGTCACTGTTGTAATGTAGGAAACGCGGTAGTCAATTTGTGCACAGCAAGCTCCCACAAACAGCAATGTGATAATGACTAGATTATCTGTTTTTGTGATATCGATTGATTGATTGATAACTATTGGCCGGGACAGGGGCGGTGACCACCCTTTCTCCTCTCCTTCGAGGCAGTGTCCGTGGGATCGTTTATGTCCGCCTGAGAGGGCAGACGGGGCCTCGGTTACTTACCGTAGCCTCGGCTGGTCAGTCAGTGCTTCCCGCTGTGATTCTGCTGCAGACACCCTGACTTAAAGTTAAAGATTACATCGCGGCACCGATGACATCGTATTGCCACGACCTTTGAGTGTTAAGCTGGCCCCCGCTTGCCTTTGCCGGGAGCTTGGTTGGTGACCGTGATTCTCCGTCAAGAAAAATGACGGCGAACGGGAGCACAGCAAGTTGGAGCCGGGAGTTTGGTTTCTCACATTTCAACACCTCCCACGCAGGGTAAGGGGGGGGGGGGAGTTTAAAATCCCGGCCAGAGTATCGCTAGTTCCCAATTGTCAGTACACTGACGTGACATTTCGCCAACTCCAGCCCAGCAGTATTTTCAAGATCGAAACAATTTCGAAAATCAAAACCCACCAGCTTCAGGAATTTACCTTACTTGAAACCATTTCTCGATTGGAAAAGTAAGGGACTCGTGTCCGACGACACACACGTAAGTAAGCGTGCGATCCACGTCGGCCAGCGGGATGGTCATCTGACTGACCGTACTGTACATCCCGCTCGTGTCCTGCACCACCGGGAAACTGGTCACTCTTCCCAGCTCTTGCAAACCCCGCTCAGTTCTCCAGGTCAGGTAAATATCAGCCGGGTAAAACCCTGACACGAAGCAGGCCAGTGTCACTGTTTGCTCCAGCCTCGAGTCGTCTGACTGCAGCTTGATGGGCGTTATCGTCGGCGGGTGAAACGCGAGTTCTATCAGAAAAATAAATAAAACACTTAATCGATGGATGCCGTCCATTCAGCGGCTCGCAGCCATCAACGTTACTTTAGAATTCGAGGCTCAACTTTTATTGACAGGCTGGACTACTGATGACCATGAACACCAATCAGCAATCCATTAGAGTTCCGACTGAAACATGGGGGAGAACGGGTGCTTTGGTCCATTACACGCCCCTGCCTGGACTGAATTCCATTGACTGCAGTGGAACTCAATATAACGCGGCGTGTATAACAGGTGATCAATGCAGGAATATCAGGCGGGGTGTATAACAGGTGATCAATGCATGAATATCAGGCGGGGTGTATAACAGGTGATCAATGCAGGAATATCAGGCGGGGTGTATAACAGGTGATCAATGCAGGAATATCAGGCGGGGTGTATAACAGGTGATCAATGAATGAATATTAGGCGGGGTGTATAACAGGTGATCAATGCATGAATATCAGGCGGGGTGTATAACAGGTGATCAATGCATGAATATCAGGCGGGGTGTATAACAGGTGATCAATGCAGGAATATCAGGCGGGGTGTATAACAGGTGATCAATGCATGACTATCAGGCGGGATGTATAACAGGTGATCAATGCAGGAATATCAGGCGGGGTGTATAACAGGTGATCAATGCATGAATATCAGGCGGGGTGTATAACAGGTGATCAATGCAGGAATATCAGGCGGGGTGTATAACAGGTGATCAATGCAGGAATATCAGGCGGGGTGTATAACAGGTGATCAATGCATGAATATCAGGCGGGATGTATAACAGGTGATCAATGCACGAATATCAGGCGGGGTGTATAACAGGTGATCAATGCAGGAATATCAGGCGGGGTGTATAACAGGTGATCAATGAATGAATATCAGGCAGGGTGTATAACAGGTGATCAATGCATGAATATCAGGCGGGGTGTATAACAGGTGATCAATGCATGACTATCAGGCGGGATGTATAACAGGTGATCAATGCATGAATATCAGGCGGGATGTATAACAGGTGATCAATGCACGAATATCAGGTGGGGTGTATAACAGGTGATCAATGCAGGAATATCAGGCGGGGTGTATAACAGGTGATCATTGCAGGAATATCAGGCGGGGTGTATAACAGGTGATCAATGAATGAATATCAGGCGGGGTGTATAACAGGTGGTCAATGAATGAATATCAGGCGGGGTGTATAACAGGTGATCAATGTACGAATATCAGGCGGGGTGTATAACAGGTGATCAATGTACGAATATCAGGCGGGGTGTTTAACAGGTGATCAATGTACGAATATCAGGCGGGGTGTATAACAGGTGATCATTGCAGGAATATCAGGCGGGGTGTATAACAGGTGATCAATGCATGAATTTCAGGCGGGGTGTATAACAGGTGATCAATGCATGACTATCAGGTGGGGTGCATAACAGGTGATCAATGCATGAATATCAGGCGGGATGTATAACAGGTGATCAATGCACGAATATCAGGCGGGATGTATAACAGGTGATCAATGCATGAATATCAGGCGGGATGTATAACAGGTGATCAATGCATGACTATCAGGTGGGATGTATAACAGGTGATCAATGCAGGAATATCAGGCGGGGTGTATAACAGGTGATCAATGCACGAATATCAGGCGGGGTGTATAACATGTGATCAATAGAAACATAGAAACATAGAAACTGGGAGCAGGAGTAGGCCATTCGGCCCGTCGAGCCTGCTCCACCATTCAATACGATCATGGCTGATCATCCAAATCCAGTACCCTGTCCCTGCTTTCTCACACAGAATCCCCATCGAGCCTGCACCGACACATATCCCACCCTATCCCCGTAACCCCACGTATTTAATTCCCCCTAACATATCCCATCCTATCCCCGTAACCCCACATATTTAATCCCCCCCTAACACTAAGGGTCAATTTATCATAGCCAAATCAACCTAACCCGCACATTTTTGGACGATCAATGTACGAATATCAGGCGGGGTGTATAACAGGTGATCAATGCATGAATATCAGGCGTGGAGTATAACAGGTGATCAATGTACGAATATCAGGCGGGGTGTATAACAGGTGATCAATGCAGGATTATCAGGTGGGGTGTATAACAGGTGATCAATGCACGAATATCAGGCGGGGTGTATAACAGGTGATCAATGCATGAATATCAGGCGGGGAGTGTAACAGGTGATCAATGTACGAATATCAGGCGGGGTGTATAACAGGTGATCAATGAATGAATATCAGGCGGGGTGTATAACAGTTGATCAATGAACGAATATCAGGCGGGGTGTATAACAGGTGATCAATGAATGAATATCAGGCGGGGAGTGTAACAGGTGATCAATGTACGAATATCAGGCGGGGTGTATAACAGGTGATCAATGAATGTATATCAGGCGGGGTGTATAACAGTTGATCAATGAACGAATATCAGGCGGGGTGTATAACAGGTGATCAATGAATGAATATCAGGCGGGGTGTATAACAGGTGATCAATGCAGGAATATCAGGTGGGGTGTATAACAGGTGATCAATGAATGAATATCAGGCGGGGTGTATAACAGGTGATCAATGTACGAATATCAGGCGGAGTGTATAATAGGTGATCAATGAATGAATATCAGGCGGGGTGTATAACAGTTGATCAATGAATGAATATCAGGCGGGGTGTATAACTGGTGATCAATGCAGGAATATCAGGCGGGGTGTATAACAGGTGATCAATGCAGGAATATCAGGCGGGGTGTATAACAGGTGATCAATGTACGAATATCAGGCGGGGTGTATAGCAGGTGATCAATACAGGAATATCAGGCGGGGTGTATAACAGGTGATCAATCTACGAATATCAGGCGGGGTGTATAACAGGTGATCAATGTTCGAATATCAGGCGGGTGTATAACAGGTGATCAACGCATGAGGATCAGGCAGGGTGTATAACAGGTGATCAATGCATGAATATCAGGCGGGGTGTATAACAGGTGATCAATGTACGAATATCAGGCGGGGTGTATAATAGGTGATCAATGAATGAATATCAGGCGGGGTGTATAACAGTTGATCAATGAATGAATATCAGGCGGGGAGTATAACAGGTGATCAATGAATGAATATCAGGCGGGGTGTATAACAGGTGATCAATGCAGGAAAATCAGGCGGGGTGTATAACAGCTGATCAATGTACGAATATCAGGCGGGGAGTATAACAGGTGATCAATGAATGAATATCAGGCGGGTGTATAACAGGTGATCAATGCAGGAATATCAGGCGGGGTGTATAACAGGTGATAAATGCATGAATATCAGGCGGGGTGTATAACTGGTGATCAATGCAGGAATATCAGGTGGGGTGTATAACAGGTGATCAATGCAGGAATATCAGGCGGGGTGTATAACAGGTGATCAATGTACGAATATCAGGCGGGGTGTATAACAGGTGATCAATGCAGGAATATCAGGCGGGGTGTATAACAGGTGATAAATGCATGAATATCAGGCGGGGTGTATAACTGGTGATCAATGCAGGAATATCAGGTGGGGTGTATAACAGGTGATCAATGCAGGAATATCAGGCGGGGTGTATAACAGGTGATCAATGTACGAATATCAGGCGGGGTGTATAACAGGTGATCAATGCAGGAATATCAGGCGGGGTGTATAACAGGGGATCAATGCAGGAAAATCAGGCGGGGTGTATAACAGCTGATCAATGTACGAATATCAGGCGGGGAGTATAACAGGTGATCAATGAATGAATATCAGGCGGGTGTATAACAGGTGATCAATGCAGGAATATCAGGCGGGGTGTATAACAGGTGATAAATGCATGAATATCAGGCGGGGTGTATAACAGGTGATCAATGAATGAATATCAGGCGGGGTGTATAACAGGTGATCAATGCAGGAATATCAGGCGGGGAGTATAACAGGTGATCAATGTACGAATATCAGGCGGGGTGTATAACAGGTGATCAATGAATGAATATCAGGCGGAGTGTATAGCAGGTGATCAATGCATGAATATCAGGCGAGGTGTATAACAGGTGATCAATGCAGGAATATCAGGCGGGGTGTATAACAAGTGATCAATGCAGGAATATCAGGCGGAGTGTATAACAGGTGATCAATGTACAAATATCAGGCGGGGTGTATAACAGGTGATCAATGCATGAATATCAGGCGGGTTGTATAATAGGTGATCAATGCAGGAATATCAGGCGGGGTGTATAACAGGTGATCAATGCAGGAATATCAGGCGGGGTGTATAACAGGTGATCAATGTACGAATATCAGGTGGGGTGTATAACAGGTGATCAATGCATGAATATCAGGCGGGGTGTATAACAGGTGATCAATGTACGAATATCAGGCGGGGTGTATAACAGGTGATCAATGTACGAATATCAGGCAGGGTGTATAACAGGTGATCAATGCATGAATATCAGGCGGGGTGTTTCACAGGTGATCAATGAATGAATATCAGGCGGGGAGTATAACAGGTGATTAATGCAGGAATATCAGGCGGGGTGTATAACAGGTGATCATTGCAAGAATATCAGGCGGGGTGTATAACAGGTGATCAATGAATGAATATCGGGCGGGTGTATAACAGGTGATCAATGCAGGAATATCAGGCGGGGTGTATAACAGGGGATCAATGCATGAATATCAGGCGGGGTGTATAACAGGTGATCAATGAATGAATATCAGGCGGGGTGTATAACAGGTGATCAATGCAGGAATATCAGGCGGGGTGTATAACAGGTGATCAATGTTTGAATATCAGGCGGGGTGTATAACAGGTGATCAATGTACGAATATCAGGCAGGGTGTATAACAGGTGATCAATGAATGAATATCAGGCGGGGAGTATCACAGGTGATCAATGCAGGAATATCAGGCGGGGTTTATAACAGGTGATCAATGTACGAATATCAGGCATGGTGTATAACAGGTGATCAATGAATGAATATCAGGCGGGGTGTATAACAGGTGATCAATGCATGAATATCAGGCGGGGTGTATAACAGGTGATCAATGAATGAATATCAGGCGGGGTGTATAACATGTGATCAATGCAGGAATATCAGGCGGGGTGTATAACAGGTGATCATTGCAGGAATATCAGGCGGGGTGTATAACAGGTGATCAATGAATGAATATCAGGCGGGGTGTATAACAGGTGATCAATGCACGAATATCAGGCAGGGTGTATAACAGGTGATCAATGCAGGAATATCAGGCGGGGTGTATAACAGGTGATCAATGCACGAATATCAGGCGGGGAGTATAAATGGTGATCAATGAATGAATATCAGGCGGGGTGTATAACAGGTGATCAATGAATGAATATCAGGCGGGGTGTATAACAGGTGATCAATGCATGAATATCAGGTGGGAGGTATAACAGGTGATCAATGTTCGATTATCAGGCGGGGTGTATAACAGGTGATCAATGTACGAATATCAGGCGGGGTGTATAACAGGTGATCAATGTATGAATATCAGGCGGGTGTATAACAGGTGATCAATGTATGAATATCAGGCGGGGTGTATAACAGGTGATCAATGCAGGAATATCAGGCGGGGTGTATAACAGGTGATCAATGCAGGAATATCAGGCGGGGTGTATAACAGGTGATCAAATACGAATATCAGGTGGGGTGTATAACAGGTGATCAATGCAGGAATATCAGGCGGGGTGTATAACAGGTGATCAATGCAGGAATATCAGGCGGGGTGTATAACAGGTGATCAATGCATGAATATCAGGCGGGGTGTCTAACAGGTGATCAATGCATGAATATCAGGCGGGGTGTATAACAGGTGATCAATGAATGAATATCAGGCGGGGTGTATAGCAGGTGATCAATGCATGAATATCAGGCGAGGTGTATAGCAGGTGATCAATGCAGGAATATCAGGCGGGGTGTATAACAGGTGATCAATGCAGGAATATCAGGCGGAGTGTATAACAGGTGATCAATGTACGAATATCAGGCGGGGTGTATAACAGGTGATCAATGCATGAATATCAGGTGGGGGGTATAATAGGTGATCAATGCATGAATATCAGGCGGGGTGTATAACAGGTGATCAATGCAGGAATATCAGGCGGGCTGTATAACAGGTAATCAATGCATGAATATCAGGCGGGGTGTATAACAGGTGATCAATGAATGAATATCAGGCGGGGTGTATAACAGGTGATCAATGCCTGAGTATCAGGCGGGGTGTATATCAGGTGATCAATGCATGAATATCAGGCGGGGTGTATAACAGGTGATCAATGCACGAATATCAGGCGGGGTGTATAACAGGGGATCAATGCAGGAAAATCAGGCGGGGTGTATAACAGCTGATCAATGTACGAATATCAGGCGGGGAGTATAACAGGTGATCAATTAATGAATATCAGGCGGGTGTATAACAGGTGATCAATGCAGGAATATCAGGCGGGGTGTATAACAAGTGATCAATGCAGGAATATCAGGCGGAGTGTATAACAGGTGATCAATGTACAAATATCAGGCGGGGTGTATAACAGGTGATCAATGCATGAATATCAGGCGGGGTGTATAATAGGTGATCAATGCAGGAATATCAGGCGGGGTGTATAACAGGTGATCAATGCAGGAATATCAGGCGGGGGTGTATAACAGGTGATCAATGCCTGAGTATCAGGCGGGGTGTATATCAGGTGATCAATGCATGAATATCAGGCGGGGTGTATAACAGGTGATCAATGCACGAATATCAGGCGGGGTGTATAACAGGGGATCAATGCAGGAAAATCAGGCGGGGTGTATAACAGCTGATCAATGTACGAATATCAGGCGGGGAGTATAACAGGTGATCAATGAATGAATATCAGGCGGGTGTATAACAGGTGATCAATGCAGGAATATCAGGCGGGGTGTATAACAAGTGATCAATGCAGGAATATCAGGCGGAGTGTATAACAGGTGATCAATGTACAAATATCAGGCGGGGTGTATAACAGGTGATCAATGCATGAATATCAGGCGGGGTGTATAACAGGTGATCAATGTACGAATATCAGGCGGGGTGTATAACAGGTGATCAATGTACGAATATCAGGCAGGGTGTATAACAGGTGATCAATGCATGAATATCAGGCGGGGTGTTTCACAGGTGATCAATGAATGAATATCAGGCGGGGAGTATAACAGGTGATTAATGCAGGAATATCAGGCGGGGTGTATAACAGGTGATCATTGCAAGAATATCAGGCGGGGTGTATAACAGGTGATCAATGAATGAATATCGGGCGGGTGTATAACAGGTGATCAATGCAGGAATATCAGGCGGGGTGTATAACAGGGGATCAATGCATGAATATCAGGCGGGGTGTATAACAGGTGATCAATGAATGAATATCAGGCGGGGTGTATAACAGGTGATCAATGCAGGAATATCAGGCGGGGTGTATAACAGGTGATCAATGTTTGAATATCAGGCGGGGTGTATAACAGGTGATCAATGTACGAATATCAGGCAGGGTGTATAACAGGTGATCAATGAATGAATATCAGGCGGGGAGTATCACAGGTGATCAATGCAGGAATATCAGGCGGGGTTTATAACAGGTGATCAATGTACGAATATCAGGCATGGTGTATAACAGGTGATCAATGAATGAATATCAGGCGGGGTGTATAACAGGTGATCAATGCATGAATATCAGGCGGGGTGTATAACAGGTGATCAATGAATGAATATCAGGCGGGGTGTATAACATGTGATCAATGCAGGAATATCAGGCGGGGTGTATAACAGGTGATCATTGCAGGAATATCAGGCGGGGTGTATAACAGGTGATCAATGAATGAATATCAGGCGGGGTGTATAACAGGTGATCAATGCACGAATATCAGGCAGGGTGTATAACAGGTGATCAATGCAGGAATATCAGGCGGGGTGTATAACAGGTGATCAATGCACGAATATCAGGCGGGGAGTATAAATGGTGATCAATGAATGAATATCAGGCGGGGTGTATAACAGGTGATCAATGAATGAATATCAGGCGGGGTGTATAACAGGTGATCAATGCATGAATATCAGGTGGGAGGTATAACAGGTGATCAATGTTCGATTATCAGGCGGGGTGTATAACAGGTGATCAATGTACGAATATCAGGCGGGGTGTATAACAGGTGATCAATGTACGAATATCAGGCGGGGTGTATAACAGGTGATCAATGTATGAATATCAGGCGGGTGTATAACAGGTGATCAATGTATGAATATCAGGCGGGGTGTATAACAGGTGATCAATGCAGGAATATCAGGCGGGGTGTATAACAGGTGATCAATGCAGGAATATCAGGCGGGGTGTATAACAGGTGATCAAAATACGAATATCAGGTGGGGTGTATAACAGGTGATCAATGCAGGAATATCAGGCGGGGTGTATAACAGGTGATCAATGAATGAATATCAGGCGGGGAGTATCACAGGTGATCAATGCAGGAATATCAGGCGGGGTTTATAACAGGTGATCAATGTACGAATATCAGGCATGGTGTATAACAGGTGATCAATGAATGAATATCAGGCGGGGTGTATAACAGGTGATCAATGCATGAATATCAGGCGGGGTGTATAACAGGTGATCAATGAATGAATATCAGGCGGGGTGTATAACATGTGATCAATGCAGGAATATCAGGCGGGGTGTATAACAGGTGATCATTGCAGGAATATCAGGCGGGGTGTATAACAGGTGATCAATGAATGAATATCAGGCGGGGTGTATAACAGGTGATCAATGCACGAATATCAGGCAGGGTGTATAACAGGTGATCAATGCAGGAATATCAGGCGGGGTGTATAGCAGGTGATCAATGCATGAATATCAGGCGAGGTGTATAGCAGGTGATCAATGCAGGAATATCAGGCGGGGTGTATAACAGGTGATCAATGCAGGAATATCAGGCGGAGTGTATAACAGGTGATCAATGTACGAATATCAGGCGGGGTGTATAACAGGTGATCAATGCATGAATATCAGGTGGGGGGTATAATAGGTGATCAATGCATGAATATCAGGCGGGGTGTATAACAGGTGATCAATGCAGGAATATCAGGCGGGCTGTATAACAGGTAATCAACGCATGAATATCAGGCGGGGTGTATAACAGGTGATCAATGAATGAATATCAGGCGGGGTGTATAACAGGTGATCAATGCCTGAGTATCAGGCGGGGTGTATATCAGGTGATCAATGCATGAATATCAGGCGGGGTGTATAACAGGTGATCAATGCACGAATATCAGGCGGGGTGTATAACAGGGGATCAATGCAGGAAAATCAGGCGGGGTGTATAACAGCTGATCAATGTACGAATATCAGGCGGGGAGTATAACAGGTGATCAATGAATGAATATCAGGCGGGTGTATAACAGGTGATCAATGCAGGAATATCAGGCGGGGTGTATAACAGGTGATCAATGCATGAATATCAGGCGGGGTGTATAACAGGTGATCAATGAATGAATATCAGGCGGGGTGTATAACAGGTGATCAATGCAGGAATATCAGGCGGGGAGTATAACAGGTGATCAATGTACGAATATCAGGCGGGCTGTATAACAGGTGATCAATGCATGAATATCGGGCGGGGTGTATAACAGGTGATCAATGAATGAATATCAGGCGGGGTGTATAACTGGTGATCAATGCATGAATATCAGGCGGGGTGTATAACAGGTGATCAATGAATGAATATCAGGCGGGGTGTATAGCAGGTGATCAATGCATGAATACCAGGCGAGGTGTATAACAGGTGATCAATGCAGGAATATCAGGCGGGGTGTATAACAAGTGATCAATGCAGGAATATCAGGCGGAGTGTATAACAGGTGATCAATGTACAAATATCAGGCGGGGTGTATAACAGGTGATCAATGCATGAATATCAGGCGGGGTGTATAATAGGTGATCAATGCACTAATATCAGGCGGGGTGTATAACAGGTGATCAATGCAGGAATATCAGGCGGGGTGTATAACAGGTGATCAATGTACGAATATCAGGTGGGGTGTATAACAGGTGATCAATGCATGAATATCAGGCGGGGTGTATAACAGGTGATCAATGAATGAATATCAGGCGGGGTGTGTAACAGGTGATCAATGCATGAGTATCAGGTGGGGTGTATAACAGGTGATCAATGCATGAATATCAGGCGGGGTGTATAACAGGTGATCAATGTACGAATATCAGGCGGGTGTACAACAGGTGATCAATGCAGGAATATCAGGCGGGGTGTATAACAGGTGATCAATGTACGAATATCAGGCAGGGTGTATAACAGGTGATCAATGCATGAATATCAGGCGGGGTGTTTCACAGGTGATCAATGAATGAATATCAGGCGGGGAGTATAACAGGTGATTCATGCAGGAATATCAGGCAGGGTGTATAACAGGTGATCATTGCAAGAATATCAGGCGGGGTGTATAACAGGTGATCAATGAATGAATATCGGGCGGGTGTATAACAGGTGATCAATGCAGGAATATCAGGCGGGGTGTATAACAGGGGATCAATGCAGGAAAATCAGGTGTGGTGTATAACAGGTGATCAATGTACGAATATCAGGCGGGGAGTATAACAGGTGATCAATGAATGAATATCAGGCGGGTGTATAACAGGTGATCAATGCAGGAATATCAGGCGGGGTGTATAACAGGTGATCAATGTACGAATATCAGGCGGGGTGTATAACAGGTGATCAATGCATGAATATCAGGCGGGGTGTATAACAGGTGATCAATGAATGAATATCAAGCGGGGAGTATAACAGGTGATCAATGCATGAATATCAGGCGGGGTGTATAACAGGTGATCATTGCAGGAATATCAGGCAGGGTGTATAACAGGTGATCAATGAATGAATATCGGGCGGGGTGTATAACAGGTGATCAATGCAGGATTATCAGGCGGGGTGTATAACAGGTGATCATTGCAGGAATATCAGGCGGGGTGTATAACAGGTGATCAATGAATGAATATCAGGCGGGGTTTATAACAGGTGATCAATGCACGAATATCAGGCAGGGTGTATAACAGGTGATCAATGCAGGTATATCAGGCGGGGTGTATAACAGGTGATCAATGCACGAATATCAGGCGTGTAGTATAAATGGTGATCAATGAATGAATATCAGGCGGGGTGTATAACAGGTGATCAATGAATGATTATCAGGCGGGGTGTATAACAGGTGATCAATGCATGAATATCAGGTGGGAGGTATAACAGGTGATCAATGTTCGATTATCAGGCGGGGTGTATAACAGGTGATCAATGTACGAATATCAGGCGGGGTGTATAACAGGTGATCAATGTACGAATATCAGGCGGGTGTATAACAGGTGATCAATGTACGAATATCAGGCGGGGTGTATAACAGGTGATCAATGCAGGAATATCAGGCGGGGTGTATAACAGGTGATCAATGCAGGAATATCAGGCGGGGTGTATAACAGGTGATCAATGCAGGAATATCAGGCGGGGTGTATAACAGGTGATCAATGTACGAATATCAGGCGGGGTGTATAACAGGTGATCAATGCAGGAATATCAGGCGGGGTGTATAACAGGTGATCAATGCAGGAATATCAGGCGGGGTGTATAACAGGTGATCAATGCAGGAATATCAGGCGGGGTTTATAACAGGTGATCAATGCAGGAATATCAGGCAGGGTGTATAACAGGTGATCAATGTACGAATATCAGGCGGGGTGTATAACAGGTGATCAATGCAGGAATATCAGGCGGGGTGTATAACAGGTGATCAATGTACGAATATCAGGCGGGGTGTATAACAGGTGATCAATGAATGAATATCGGGCGTGGAGTATAACAGGTGATTAATGCAGAACTATCAGGCGGGGTGTATAACAGGTGATCATTGCAAGAATATCAGGCGGGGTGTATAACAGGTGATCAATGAATGAATATCGGGCGGGTGTATAACAGGTGATCAATGCACGAATATCAGGCGGGGTGTATAACAGGGGATCAATGCAGGAAAATCAGGCGGGGTGTATAACAGGTGATCAATGAATGAATATCAGGCGGGTGTATAACAGGTGATCAATGCAGTAATATCAGGCGGGGTGTATAACAGGTGATCAATGAATGAATATCAGGCGGGGTGTATAACAGGTGATCAATGCAGGAATATCAGGCGGGGTGTATAACAGGTGATCAATGTTTGAATATCAGGCGGGGTGTATAACAGGTGATCAATGTACGAATATCAGGCAGGGTGTATAACAGGTGATCAATGAATGAATATCAGGCGGGGAGTATAACAGGTGATCAATGCAGGAATATCAGGCGGGGTTTATAACAGGTGATCAATGTACGAATATCAGGCATGGTGTATAACAGGTGATCAATGAATGAATATCAGGCGGGGTGTATAACAGGTGATCAATGCATGAATATCAGGCGGGGTGTATAACAGGTGATCAATGAATGAATATCAGGCGGGGAGTATAACATGTGATCAATGCAGGAATATCAGGCGGGGTGTATAACAGGTGATCATTGCAGGAATATCAGGCGGGGTGTATAACAGGTGATCAATGAATGAATATCAGGCGGGGTGTATAACAGGTGATCAATGCACGAATATCAGGCAGGGTGTATAACAGGTGATCAATGCAGGAATATCAGGCGGGGTGTATAACAGGTGATCAATGCACGAATATCAGGCGGGGAGTATAAATGGTGATCAATGAATGAATATCAGGCGGGGTGTATAACAGGTGATCAATGAATGAATATCAGGCGGGGTGTATAACAGGTGATCAATGCATGAATATCAGGTGGGAGGTATAACAGGTGATCAATGTTCGATTATCAGGCGGGGTGTATAACAGGTGATCAATGTACGAATATCAGGCGGGGTGTATAACAGGTGATCAATGTATGAATATCAGGCGGGTGTATAACAGGTGATCAATGTATGAATATCAGGCGGGGTGTATAACAGGTGATCAATGCAGGAATATCAGGCGGGGTGTATAACAGGTGATCAATGCAGGAATATCAGGCGGGGTGTATAACAGGTGATCAAAATACGAATATCAGGTGGGGTGTATAACAGGTGATCAATGCAGGAATATCAGGCGGGGTGTATAACAGGTGATCAATGCAGGAATATCAGGCGGGGTGTATAACAGGTGATCAATGCATGAATATCAGGCGGGGTGTCTAACAGGTGATCAATGCATGAATATCAGGCGGGGTGTATAACAGGTGATCAATGAATGAATATCAGGCGGGGTGTATAGCAGGTGATCAATGCATGAATATCAGGCGAGGTGTATAGCAGGTGATCAATGCAGGAATATCAGGCGGGGTGTATAACAGGTGATCAATGCAGGAATATCAGGCGGAGTGTATAACAGGTGATCAATGTACGAATATCAGGCGGGGTGTATAACAGGTGATCAATGCATGAATATCAGGTGGGGGGTATAATAGGTGATCAATGCATGAATATCAGGCGGGGTGTATAACAGGTGATCAATGCAGGAATATCAGGCGGGCTGTATAACAGGTAATCAATGCATGAATATCAGGTGGGGTGTATAACAGGTGATCAATGAATGAATATCAGGCGGGGTGTATAACAGGTGATCAATGCACGAATATCAGGCGGGGTGTATAACAGGGGATCAATGCAGGAAAATCAGGCGGGGTGTATAACAGCTGATCAATGTACGAATATCAGGCGGGGAGTATAACAGGTGATCAATGAATGAATATCAGGCGGGTGTATAACAGGTGATCAATGCCTGAATATCAGGCGGGGTGTATAACAGGTGATCAATGACTGAATATCAGGCGGGGTGTATAACAGGTGATCAATGCAGGAATATCAGGCGGGGAGTATAACAGGTGATCAATGTACGAATATCAGGCGGGGTGTATAACAGGTGATCAATGCATGAATATCGGGCGGGGTGTATAACAGGTGATCAATGAATGAATATCAGGCGGGGTGTATAACTGGTGATCAATGCATGAATATCAGGCGGGGTGTATAACAGGTGATGAATGAATGAATATCAGGCGGGGTGTATAGCAGGTGATCAATGCATGAATATCAGGCGAGGTGTATAACAGGTGATCAATGCAGGAATATCAGGCGGGGTGTATAACAAGTGATCAATGCAGGAATATCAGGCGGAGTGTATAACAGGTGATCAATGTACAAATATCAGGCGGGGTGTATAACAGGTGATCAATGCATGAATATCAGGCGGGGTGTATAATAGGTGATCAATGCAGGAATATCAGGCGGGGTGTATAACAGGTGATCAATGCAGGAATATCAGGCGGGGTGTATAACAGGTGATCAATGTACGAATATCAGGTGGGGTGTATAACAGGTGATCAATGCATGAATATCAGGCGGGGTGTATAACAGGTGATCAATGAATGAATATCAGGCGGGGTGTGTAACAGGTGATCAATGCATGAGTATCAGGTGGGGTGTATAACAGGTGATCAATGCATGAATATCAGGCGGGGTGTATAACAGGTGATCAATGTACGAATATCAGGCGGGTGTACAACAGGTGATCAATGCAGGAATATCAGGCGGGGTGTATAACAGGTGATCAATGTACGAATATCAGGCAGGGTGTATAACAGGTGATCAATGCATGAATATCAGGCGGGGTGTTTCACAGGTGATCAATGAATGAATATCAGGCGGGGAGTATAACAGGTGATTAATGCAGGAATATCAGGCAGGGTGTATAACAGGTGATCATTGCAAGAATATCAGGCGGGGTGTATAACAGGTGATCAATGAATGAATATCGGGCGGGTGTATAACAGGTGATCAATGCAGGAATATCAGGCGGGGTGTATAACAGGGGATCAATGCAGGAAAATCAGGTGTGGTGTATAACAGGTGATCAATGTACGAATATCAGGCGGGGAGTATAACAGGTGATCAATGAATGAATATCAGGCGGGTGTATAACAGGTGATCAATGCAGGAATATCAGGCGGGGTGTATAACAGGTGATCAATGTACGAATATCAGGCGGGGTGTATAACAGGTGATCAATGCATGAATATCAGGCGGGGTGTATAACAGGTGATCAATGAATGAATATCAAGCGGGGAGTATAACAGGTGATCAATGCATGAATATCAGGCGGGGTGTATAACAGGTGATCATTGCAGGAATATCAGGCAGGGTGTATAACAGGTGATCAATGAATGAATATCGGGCGGGGTGTATAACAGGTGATCAATGCAGGATTATCAGGCGGGGTGTATAACAGGTGATCATTGCAGGAATATCAGGCGGGGTGTATAACAGGTGATCAATGAATGAATATCAGGCGGGGTTTATAACAGGTGATCAATGCACGAATATCAGGCAGGGTGTATAACAGGTGATCAATGCAGGTATATCAGGCGGGGTGTATAACAGGTGATCAATGCACGAATATCAGGCGTGTAGTATAAATGGTGATCAATGAATGAATATCAGGCGGGGTGTATAACAGGTGATCAATGAATGATTATCAGGCGGGGTGTATAACAGGTGATCAATGCATGAATATCAGGTGGGAGGTATAACAGGTGATCAATGTTCGATTATCAGGCGGGGTGTATAACAGGTGATCAATGTACGAATATCAGGCGGGGTGTATAACAGGTGATCAATGTACGAATATCAGGCGGGTGTATAACAGGTGATCAATGTACGAATATCAGGCGGGGTGTATAACAGGTGATCAATGCAGGAATATCAGGCGGGGTGTATAACAGGTGATCAATGCAGGAATATCAGGCGGGGTGTATAACAGGTGATCAATGCAGGAATATCAGGCGGGGTGTATAACAGGTGATCAATGTACGAATATCAGGCGGGGTGTATAACAGGTGATCAATGCAGGAATATCAGGCGGGGTGTATAACAGGTGATCAATGCAGGAATATCAGGCGGGGTGTATAACAGGTGATCAATGCAGGAATATCAGGCGGGGTTTATAACAGGTGATCAATGCAGGAATATCAGGCAGGGTGTATAACAGGTGATCAATGTACGAATATCAGGCAGGGTGTATAACAGGTGATCAATGCAGGAATATCAGGCGGGGTGTATAACAGGTGATCAATGTACGAATATCAGGCGGGGTGTATAACAGGTGATCAATGAATGAATATCGGGCGTGGAGTATAACAGGTGATTAATGCAGGACTATCAGGCGGGGTGTATAACAGGTGATCATTGCAAGAATATCAGGCGGGGTGTATAACAGGTGATCAATGCACGAATATCAGGCGGGGTGTATAACAGGGGATCAATGCAGGAAAATCAGGCGGGGTGTATAACAGGTGATCAATGAATGAATATCAGGCGGGTGTATAACAGGTGATCAATGCAGTAATATCAGGCGGGGTGTATAACAGGTGATCAATGCATGAATATCAGGCGGGGTGTATAACAGGTGATCAATGAATGAATATCAGGCGGGGTGTATAACAGGTGATCAATGCAGGAATATCAGGCGGGGTGTATAACAGGTGATCAATGTACGAATATCAGGCGGGGTGTATAACAGGTGATCAATGCATGAATATCGGGCGGGGTGTATAACAGGTGATCAATGAATGAATATCAGGCGGGGTGTATAACAGGTGATCAATGCATGAATATCAGGCGGGGTGTATAACAGGTGATCAATGAATGAATATCAGGCGGGGTGTATAGCAGGTGATCAATGCATGAATATCAGGCGGGGTGTATAACAGGTGATCAATGAATGAATATCAGGCGGGGAGTATAACAGGTGATTAATGCAGGAATATCAGGCGGGGTGTATAACAGGTGATCATTGCAAGAATATCAGGCGGGGTGTATAACAGGTGATCAATGAATGAATATCGGGCGGGTGTATAACAGGTGATCAATGCAGGAATATCAGGCGGGGTGTATAACAGTGAATCAATGCAGGAAAATCAGGTGGGGTGTATAACAGGTGATCAATGAATGAATATCAGGCGGGTGTATAAAAGGTGATCAATGCAGGAATATCAGGCGGGGTGTATAACAGGTGATCAATGTACGAATATCAGGTGGGGTGTATAACAGGTGATCAATGCATGAATATCAGGCGGGGTGTATAACAGGTGATCAATGAATGAATATCAGGCGGGGAGTATAACAGGTGATCAATGCATGAATATCAGGCGGGGTGTATAACAGGTGATCATTGCAGGAATATCAGGCGGGGTGTATAACAGGTGATCAATGAATGAATATCGGGCGGGGTGTATAACAGGTGATCAATGCAGGAATATCAGGCGGGGTGTATAACAGGTGATCAATGCAGGAATATCAGGCGGGCTGTATAACAGGTAATCAATGCATGAATATCAGGCGGGGTGTATAACAGGTGATCAATGAATGAATATCAGGCGGGGTGTATAACAGGTGATCAATGAATGAATATCAGGCGGGGTGTATAACAGGTGATCAATGCCTGAGTATCATGCGGGGTGTATATCAGGTGATCAATGAATGAATATCAGGCGGGGTGTATAGCAGGTGATCAATGCATGAATATCAGGCGAGGTGTATAACAGGTGATCAATGCAGGAATATCAGGCGGGGTGTATAACAAGTGATCAATGCAGGAATATCAGGCGGAGTGTATAACAGGTGATCAATGTACAAATATCAGGCGGGGTGTATAACAGGTGATCAATGCATGAATATCAGGCGGGGTGTATAATAGGTGATCAATGCAGGAATATCAGGCGGGGTGTATAACAGGTGATCAATGCAGGAATATCAGGCGGGGTGTATAACAGGTGATACATAGAAACATAGAAACATAGAATCTAGGAGCAGGAGTAGGCCATTCGGCCCGTCGAGCCTGCACCACCATTCAATATGATCATGGCTGATCATTCAAAATCCAGTACCCTGTCCCTGCTTTAATCCCCACAGTACACATATCCCACCCGAGCCCCGTAACCCCACGTATTTAATTCCCCCTAACATATCCCATCCTATCCCCATAACCCCACATATTTAATCCCCCCCTAACACTAAGGGTCAATTTATCATAGCCAAATCAACCTAACCCGCACATTTTTGGACAGTGGGAGGAAACCGGAGCACCCGGAGGAAACCCACGCAGACACGGGGAGAATGTGCAAACTCCACACAGACAGTCACCCGAGGTCAGATTCGAACCCGGGTCTCTGGCGCTGTGAGGCACCAGTGCTAACCACTATGCCACCGTGTTGCCCATTGTACGAATATCAGGTGGGGTGTATAACAGGTGATCAATGCATGAATATCAGGCGGGGTGTATAACAGGTGATCAATGAATGAATATCAGGCGGGGTGTGTAACAGGTGATCAATGCATGAGTATCAGGTGGGGTGTATAACAGGTGATCAATGCATGAATATCAGGCGGGGTGTATAACAGGTGATCAATGTACGAATATCAGGCGGGGTGTATAACAGGTGATCAATGCAGGAATATCAGGCGGGGTGTATAACAGGTGATCAATGTACGAATATCAGGCAGGGTGTATAACAGGTGATCAATGCATGAATATCAGGCGGGGTGTTTCACAGGTGATCAATGAATGAATATCAGGCGGGGAGTATAACAGGTGATTAATGCAGGAATATCAGGCAGGGTGTATAACAGGTGATCATTGCAAGAATATCAGGCGGGGTGTATAACAGGTGATCAATGAATGAATATCGGGCGGGTGTATAACAGGTGATCAATGCAGGAATATCAGGCGGGGTGTACAACAGGGGATCAATGCAGGAAAATCAGGTGGGGTGTATAACAGGTGATCAATGTACGAATATCAGGCGGGGTGTATAACAGGTGATCAATGAATGAATATCAGGCGGGTGTATAACAGGTGATCAATGCAGGAATATCAGGCGGGGTGTATAACAGGTGATCAATGTACGAATATCAGGCGGGGTGTATAACAGGTGATCAATGTACGAATATCAGGCGGGGTGTATAACAGGTGATCAATGCATGAATATCGGGCGGGGTGTATAACAGGTGATCAATGAATGAATATCAGGCGGGGTGTATAACAGGTGATCAATGCATGAATATCAGGCGGGGTGTATAACAGGTGATCAATGAATGAATATCAGGCGGGGTGTATAGCAGGTGATCAATGCATGAATATCAGGCGGGGTGTATAACAGGTGATCAATGAATGAATATCAGGCGGGGAGTATAACAGGTGATTAATGCAGGAATATCAGGCGGGGTGTATAACAGGTGATCATTGCAAGAATATCAGGCGGGGTGCATAACAGGTGATCAATGAATGAATATCGGGCGGGTGTATAACAGGTGATCAATGCAGGAATATCAGGCGGGGTGTATAACAGTGAATCAATGTAGGAAAATCAGGTGGGGTGTATAACAGGTGATCAATGTACGAATATCAGGCGGGGAGTATAACAGGTGATCAATGAATGAATATCAGGCGGGTGTATAAAAGGTGATCAATGCAGGAATATCAGGCGGGGTGTATAACAGGTGATCAATGTACGAATATCAGGCGGGGTGTATAACAGGTGATCAATGCATGAATATCAGGCGGGGTGTATAACAGGTGATCAATGAATGAATATCAGGCGGGGAGTATAACAGTTGATCAATGCATGAATATCAGGCGGGGTGTATAACAGGTGATCATTGCAGGAATATCAGGCGGGGTGTATAACAGGTGATCAATGAATGAATATCGGGCGGGGTGTATAACAGGTGATCAATGCAGGAATATCAGGCGGGGTGTATAACAGGTGATCAATGCAGGAATATCAGGCGGGCTGTATAACAGGTAATCAATGCATGAATATCAGGCGGGGTGTATAACAGGTGATCAATGAATGAATATCAGGCGGGGTGTATAACAGGTGATCAATGAATGAATATCAGGCGGGGTGTATAACAGGTGATCAATGCCTGAGTATCAGGCGGGGTGTATATCAGGTGATCAATGAATGAATATCAGGCGGGGTGTATAGCAGGTGATCAATGCATGAATATCAGGCGAGGTGTATAACAGGTGATCAATGCAAGAATATCAGGCGGGGTGTATAACAAGTGATCAATGCAGGAATATCAGGCGGAGTGTATAACAGGTGATCAATGTACAAATATCAGGCGGGGTGTATAACAGGTGATCAATGCATGAATATCAGGCGGGGTGTATAATAGGTGATCAATGCAGGAATATCAGGCGGGGTGTATAACAGGTGATCAATGCAGGAATATCAGGCGGGGTGTATAACAGGTGATCAATGTACGAATATCAGGTGGGGTGTATAACAGGTGATCAATGCATGAATATCAGGCGGGGTGTATAACAGGTGATCAATGAATGAATATCAGGCAGGGTGTGTAACAGGTGATCAATGCTTGAGTATCAGGTGGGGTGTATAACAGGTGATCAATGCATGAATATCAGGCGGGGTCTATAACAGGTGATCAATGTACGAATATCAGGCGGGGTGTATAACAGGTGATCAATGCAGGAATATCAGGCGGGGTGTATAACAGGTGATCAATGTACGAATATCAGGCAGGGTGTATAACAGGTGATCAATGCATGAATATCAGGCGGGGTGTTTCACAGGTGATCAATGAATGAATATCAGGCGGGGAGTATAACAGGTGATTAATGCAGGAATATCAGGCAGGGTGTATAACAGGTGATCATTGCAAGAATATCAGGCGGGGTGTATAACAGGTGATCAATGAATGAATATCGGGCGGGTGTATAACAGGTGATCAATGCAGGAATATCAGGCGGGGTGTACAACAGGGGATCAATGCAGGAAAATCAGGTGGGGTGTATAACAGGTGATCAATGTACGAATATCAGGCGGGGTGTATAACAGGTGATCAATGAATGAATATCAGGCGGGTGTATAACAGGTGATCAATGCAGGAATATCAGGCGGGGTGTGTAACAGGTGATCAATGTACGAATATCAGGCGGGGTGTATAACAGGTGATCAATGCATGAATATCAGGCGGGGTGTATAACAGGTGATCAATGAATGAATATCAAGCGGGGAGTATAACAGGTGATCAATGCATGAATATCAGGCGGGGTGTATAACAGGTGATCATTGCAGGAATATCAAGCAGGGTGTATAACAGGTGATCAATGAATGAATATCGGGCGGGGTGTATAACAGGTGATCAATGCAGGATTATCAGGCGGGGTGTATAACAGGTGATCATTGCAGGAATATCAGGCGGGGTGTATAACAGGTGATCAATGAATGAATATCAGGCGGGGTTTATAACAGGTGATCAATGCACGAATATCAGGCAGGGTGTATAACAGGTGATCAATGCAGGTATATCAGGCGGGGTGTATAACAGGTGATCAATGTACGAATATCAGGCGGGGTGTATAACAGGTGATCAAGGTACGAATATCAGGCGGGTGTATAACAGGTGATCAATGTACGAATATCAGGCGGGGTGTATAACAGGTGATCAATGCAGGAATATCAGGCGGGGTGTATAACAGGTGATCAATGCAGGAATATCAGGCGGGGTGTATAACAGGTGATCAATGCAGGAATATCAGTCGGGGTGTATAACAGGTGATCAATGTACGAATATCAGGCGGGGTGTATAACAGGTGATCAATGCAGGAATATCAGGCGGGGTGTATAACAGGTGATCAATGCAGGAATATCAGGCGGGGTGTATAACAGGTGATCAATGCAGGAATATCAGGCGGGGTTTATAACAGGTGATCAATGCAGGAATATCAGGCAGGGTGTATAACAGGTGATCAATGTACGAATATCAGGCGGGGTGTATAACAGGTGATCAATGCAGGAATATCAGGCGGGGTGTATAACAGGTGATCAATGTACGAATATCAGGCGGGGTGTATAACAGGTGATCAATGAATGAATATCGGGCGTGGAGTATAACAGGTGATTAATGCAGGACTATCAGGCGGGGTGTATAACAGGTGATCATTGCAAGAATATCAGGCGGGGTGTATAACAGGTGATCAATGAATGAATATCGGGCGGGTGTATAACAGGTGATCAATGCACGAATATCAGGCGGGGTGTATAACAGGGGATCAATGCAGGAAAATCAGGCGGGGTGTATAACAGGTGATCAATGAATGAATATCAGGCGGGTGTATAACAGGTGATCATTGCAGTAATATCAGGCGGGGTGTATAACAGGTGATCAATGCATGAATATCAGGCGGGGTGTATAACAGGTGATCAATGAATGAATATCAGGCGGGGTGTATAACAGGTGATCAATGCAGGAATATCAGGCGGGGTGTATAACAGGTGATCAATGTACGAATATCAGGCGGGGTGTATAACAGGTGATCAATGCATGAATATCGGGCGGGGTGTATAACAGGTGATCAATGAATGAATATCAGGCGGGGTGTATAACAGGTGATCAATGCATGAATATCAGGCGGGGTGTATAACAGGTGATCAATGAATGAATATCAGGCGGGGTGTATAGCAGGTGATCAATGCATGAATATCAGGCGGGGTGTATAACAGGTGATCAATGAATGAATATCAGGCGGGGAGTATAACAGGTGATTAATGCAGGAATATCAGGCGGGGTGTATAACAGGTGATCATTGCAAGAATATCAGGCGGGGTGTATAACAGGTGATCAATGAATGAATATCGGGCGGGTGTATAACAGGTGATCAATGCAGGAATATCAGGCAGGGTGTATAACAGGTGATCAATGCAGGTATATCAGGCGGGGTGTATAACAGGTGATCAATGTACGAATATCAGGCGGGGTGTATAACAGGTGATCAAGGTACGAATATCAGGCGGGTGTATAACAGGTGATCAATGTACGAATATCAGGCGGGGTGTATAACAGGTGATCAATGCAGGAATATCAGGCGGGGTGTATAACAGGTGATCAATGCAGGAATATCAGGCGGGGTGTATAACAGGTGATCAATGCAGGAATATCAGGCGGGGTGTATAACAGGTGATCAATGTACGAATATCAGGCGGGGTGTATAACAGGTGATCAATGCAGGAATATCAGGCGGGGTGTATAACAGGTGATCAATGCAGGAATATCAGGCGGGGTGTATAACAGGTGATCAATGCAGGAATATCAGGCGGGGTTTATAACAGGTGATCAATGCAGGAATATCAGGCAGGGTGTATAACAGGTGATCAATGTACGAATATCAGGCGGGGTGTATAACAGGTGATCAATGCAGGAATATCAGGCGGGGTGTATAACAGGTGATCAATGTACGAATATCAGGCGGGGTGTATAACAGGTGATCAATGAATGAATATCGGGCGTGGAGTATAACAGGTGATTAATGCAGGACTATCAGGCGGGGGTGTATAACAGGTGATCATTGCAAGAATATCAGGCGGGGTGTATAACAGGTGATCAATGAATGAATATCGGGCGGGTGTATAACAGGTGATCAATGCACGAATATCAGGCGGGGTGTATAACAGGGGATCAATGCAGGAAAATCAGGCGGGGTGTATAACAGGTGATCAATGAATGAATATCAGGCGGGTGTATAACAGGTGATCATTGCAGTAATATCAGGCGGGGTGTATAACAGGTGATCAATGCATGAATATCAGGCGGGGTGTATAACAGGTGATCAATGAATGAATATCAGGCGGGGTGTATAACAGGTGATCAATGCAGGAATATCAGGCGGGGTGTATAACAGGTGATCAATGTACGAATATCAGGCGGGGTGTATAACAGGTGATCAATGCATGAATATCGGGCGGGGTGTATAACAGGTGATCAATGAATGAATATCAGGCGGGGTGTATAACAGGTGATCAATGCATGAATATCAGGCGGGGTGTATAACAGGTGATCAATGAATGAATATCAGGCGGGGTGTATAGCAGGTGATCAATGCATGAATATCAGGCGGGGTGTATAACAGGTGATCAATGAATGAATATCAGGCGGGGAGTATAACAGGTGATCAATGCAGGAATATCAGGCGGGGTGTATAACAGGTGATCATTGCAAGAATATCAGGCGGGGTGTATAACAGGTGATCAATGAATGAATATCGGGCGGGTGTATAACAGGTGATCAATGCAGGAATATCAGGCGGGGTGTATAACAGGGGATCAATGCAGGAAAATCAGGTGGGGTGTATAACAGGTGATCAATGTACGAATATCAGGCGGGGTGTATAACAGGTGATCATTGCATGAATATCAGGCGGGGTGTATAACAGGAGATCAATGAATGAATATCGGGCGGGGTGTATAACAGCTGATCAATGCACGAATATCAGGCGGGGTGTATAACAGGTGATCAATGCAGGAATATCAGGCGGGGTGTATAACAGGTGATCAATGCACGAATATCAGGCGGGGAGTATAACAGGTGATCAATGAATGAATATCAGGCGGGGTGTATAACAGGGGACCAATGAATGAATATCAGGCGGGGTGTATAACAGGTGATCAATGCATGAATATCAGGTGGGATGTATAACAGGTGATCAATGTTCGAATATCAGGCGGGGTGTATAACAGGTGATCAATGAATGAATATCAGGCGGGGTGTATAACAGGTGATCAATGCAGGAATATCAGGCGGGGTGTATAACAGGTGATCAATGCAGGAATATCAGGCGGGGTGTATAACAGGTGATCAATGCACGAATATCAGGCGGGGAGTATAACAGGTGATCAATGCAGGAATATCAGGCGGGGTGTATAACAGGTGATCAATGCAGGAATATCAGACGGGGTGTATAACAGGTGATCAATGAATGAATATCAGGCGGGGTGTATAACAGGTGATCAATGAATGAATATCAGGCGGGGTGTATAACAGGTGATCAATGAATGAATATCAGGCGGGGTGTATAACAGGTGATCAATGAATGAATATCAGGCGGGGTGTATAACAGGTGATCAATGCAGGAATATCAGGCGGGGTGTATAACAGGTGATCAATGAATGAATATCAGGCGGGGTGTATAACAGGTGATCAATGCAGGAATATCAGGCGGGGTGTATAACAGGTGATCAATGTACGAATATCAGGCGGGGTGTATAACAGGTGATCAATGAATGAATATCAGGCGGGGTGTATAACAGGTGATCAATGCATGAATATCAGGCGGGGTGTATAACAGGTGATCAATGAATGAATATCAGGCGGGGTGTATAACAGGTGATCAATGCAGGAATATCAGGCGGGGTGTATAACAGGTGATCATTGCAGGAATATCAGGCGGGGTGTATAACAGGTGATCAATGAATGAATATCAGGCGGGGTGTATAACAGGTGATCAATGCACGAATATCAGGCGGGGTGTATAACAGGTGATCAATGCAGGAATATCAGGTGGGGTGTATAACAGGTGATCAATGCACGAATATCAGGCGGGGAGTATAACAGGTGATCAATGAATGAATATCAGGCGGGGTGTATAACAGGTGATCAATGCACGAAAAGCAGGCAGGGTGTATAACAGGTGATCAATGCAGGAATATCAGGCGGGGTGTATAACAGGTGATCAATGCACGAATATCAGGCGGGGAGTATAACTGGTGATCAATGAATGAATATCAGGCGGGGTGTATAACAGGTGATCAATGAATGATATCAGGCGGGGTGTATAACAGGTGATCAATGAATGAATATCAGGCGGGGTGTATAACAGGTGATCAATGTTCGATTATCAGGCGGGGTGTATAACAGGTGATCAATGTACGAATATCAGGCGGGTGTATAACAGGTGATCAATGAAGAATATCAGGCGGGGTGTATACAGGTGATCAATGTACGAATATCAGGCGGGGTGTATAACAGGTGATCATGCAAGAATATCAGGCGTGGAGTATAACAGGTGATCAATGCAGGAATATCAGGCGGGGTGTATAAAGGTGATCATTGCAGGAATATCAGGCGGGGTGTATAAACAGGTGATCAATGAAGATATCAGGGGGTGTATAACAGGTGATCAATGCTACGAATATCAGGCGGGGTGTATAACAGGTGATCAATGCATGAAAGATCCAGGCGGGGTGTATAAAGGGATCAATGCAGAATCTCAGGCGGGGTGTATAACAGGTGATCAATGCATGAATATCAGGCGGGGGTGTATAACAGGTGATCAATGCAAGAATATCAGGCGGGGTGTGATAACAGGTGATCAATGCAGGAAAATCAGGTGGGGTGTATAACAGGTGATCAATGTACGAATATAGGCGGGGTGTATAACAGGTGATCAATGCATGAATATCGGCGGGGTGTATAACAGGTGATCAATGAATGAATATCAGGCGGGGTGTATAACAGGTGATCAATGCTACGAATATCAGGCGGGTGTATAACAGGTGATCAATGCATGAATATCAGGCGGGGGTGTATAACAGGTGATCAATGCATGAATATCAGGCGGGGTGTATAACAGGTGATCAATGCATGAATATCAGGCGGGGTGTATAACAGGTGATCAATGCAGGAATATCAGGCGGGGTGTATAACAGGTGATCAATGCATGAATATCAGGCGGGGTGTATAACAGGTGATCAATGAATGAATATCAGGCGGGGTGTATAACAGGTGATCAATGCAGGAATATCAGGCGGGGTGTATAACAGGTGATCAATGTACGAATATCAGGCGGGGTGTATAACAGGTGATCAATGCATGAATATCAGGCGGGGTGTATAACAGGTGATCAATGAATGAATATCAGGCGGGGTGTATAACAGGTGATCAATGCAGGAATATCAGGCGGGGTGTATAACAGGTGATCATTGCATGAATATCAGGCGGGGTGTATAACAGGTGATCAATGAATGAATATCAGGCGGGGTGTATAACAGGTGATCAATGCAGGAATATCAGGCGGGGTGTATAACAGGTGATCAATGCAGGAAAATCAGGCGGGGTGTATAACAGGTGATCAATGTACGAATATCAGGCGGGGAGTATAACAGGTGATCAATGAATGAATATCAGGCGGGGTGTATAACAGGTGATCAATGCAGGAATATCAGGCGGGGTGTATAACAGGTGATCAATGTACGAATATCAGGCGGGGTGTATAACAGGTGATCAATGCATGAATATCAGGCGGGGTGTATAACAGGTGATCAATGAATGAATATCAGGCGGGGTGTATAACAGGTGATCAATGCATGAATATCAGGCGGGGTGTATAACAGGTGATCATTGCAGGAATATCAGGCGGGGTGTATAACAGGTGATCAATGAATGAATATCGGGCGGGGTGTATAACAGGTGATCAATGCAGGAATATCAGGCGGGGTGTATAACAGGTGATCATTGCAGGAATATCAGGCGGGGTGTATAACAGGTGATCAATGAATGAATATCAGGCGGGGTGTATAACAGGTGATCAATGCACGAATATCAGGCAGGGGTGTATAACAGGTGATCAATGCAGGAATATCAGGCGGGGTGTATAACAGGTGATCAATGCACGAATATCAGGCGGGGAGTATAAATGGTGATCAATGAATGAATATCAGGCGGGGTGTATAACAGGTGATCAATGAATGAATATCAGGCGGGGTGTATAACAGGTGATCAATGCATGAATATCAGGTGGGAGGTATAACAGGTGATCAATGTTCGATTATCAGGCGGGGTGTATAACAGGTGATCAATGTACGAATATCAGGCGGGGTGTATAACAGGTGATCAATGTACGAATATCAGGCGGGTGTATAACAGGTGATCAATGTACGAATATCAGGCGGGGTGTATAACAGGTGATCAATGCAGGAATATCAGGCGGGGTGTATAACAGGTGATCAATGCAGGAATATCAGGCGGGGTGTATAACAGGTGATCAATGCAGGAATATCAGGCGGGGTGTATAACAGGTGATCAATGTACGAATATCAGGCGGGGTGTATAACAGGTGATCAATGAATGAATATCAGGCGGGGTGTATAACAGGTGATCAATGAATGAATATCAGGCGGGGTGTATAACAGGTGATCAATGCAGGAATATCAGGCGGGGTGTATAACAGGTGATCAATGAATGAATATCGGGCGGGTGTATAACAGGTGATCAATGCAGGAATATCAGGCGGGGTGTATAACAGGTGATCAATGCAGGAAAATCAGGTGGGGTGTATAACAGGTGATCAATGTACGAATATCAGGCGGGGAGTATAACAGGTGATCAATGAATGAATATCAGGCGGGTGTATAACAGGTGATCAATGCAGGAATATCAGGCGGGGTGTATAACAGGTGATCAATGTACGAATATCAGGCGGGGTGTATAACAGGTGATCAATGCATGAATATCAGGCGGGGTGTATAACAGGTGATCAATGAATGAATATCAGGCGGGGAGTATAACAGGTGATCAATGCATGAATATCAGGCGGGGTGTATAACAGGTGATCAATGCAGGAATATCAGGCGGGGTGTATAACAGGTGATCAATGAATGAATATCAGGCGGGGTGTATAACAGGTGATCAATGCAGGAATATCAGGCGGGGTGTATAACAGGTGATCATTGCAGGAATATCAGGCGGGGTGTATAACAGGTGATCAATGAATGAATATCAGGCGGGGTGTATAACAGGTGATCAATGTTCGATTATCAGGCGGGGTGTATAACAGGTGATCAATGTACGAATATCAGGCGGGGTGTATAACAGGTGATCAATGCAGGAATATCAGGCGGGTGTATAACAGGTGATCAATGCAGGAATATCAGGCGGGTGTATAACAGGTGATCAATGCAGGAATATCAGGCGGGGTGTATAACAGGTGATCAATGCACGAATATCAGGCGGGGTGTATAACAGGTGATCAATGCAGGAATATCAGGCGGGGTGTATAACAGGTGATCAATGCAGGAATATCAGGCGGGGTGTATAACAGGTGATCAATGCATGAATATCAGGCGGGGTGTATAACAGGTGAATCAATGCATGAATATCAGGCTGGGATGTATAACAGCGTGATCAATGCTTCGAATTATCAAGCGTTCGGGTGTATAACAGGGTGATCAATGCATGAATACAGATATACAGCGAATCTGGCGGGGTGTATAACAGGTGATCAATGCAGGAATATCAGCGCGGGGTGTATAACAGGTGATCAATGTACGAATATCAGGCAGGGTGTATAACAGGTGATCCAATGCACTGAATATCAGGCTGGGTGTATCACAGGTGATCAATGCTTGAATATCAGGCGGGGGTGTTATAACAGGTGAATCAATGCCGGAATATCAGACCGGGTGTATAACAGAGTGATCAATGCAAGAATATCAGGCGGGCAGTGTATAACAGGTGATCAATGAATGAATATCAGGCGGGTGTATAACAGGTGATCAATGCAGAAATATCAGGCGGGGTGTCAACAGGTGAGTCAATGCAATGAAAATCAGGAGTGGCTGTATAACAGGGTGATCAATGCAGAATATCAGGCGGGGTGTATAACAGGTGATCAATGAATGAATATCAGGCGGGTGTATAACAGGTGATCAATGAAGGAATATCAGGCGGGGTGTATAACAGGTGATCAATGCAGGAATATCAGGCGGGGTGTATAACAGGTGATCAATGTACGAATATCAGGCGGGGTGTATAACAGGTGATCAATGCATGAATATCAGGCGGGGTGTATAACAGGTGATCAATGCATGAATATCAGGCGGGGTGTATAACAGGTGATCAATGCTGAATATCAGGCGGGTGTATAACAGGTGATCAATGAATGAATATCAGGCGGGGTGTATAACAGGTGATCAATGCATGAATATCAGGCGGGGTGTATAACAGGTGATCAATGAATGAATATCAGGCGGGGAGTATAACAGGTGATCAATGCAGGAATATCAGGCGGGGTGTATAACAGGTGATCATTGCAAGAATATCAGGCGGGGTGTATAACAGGTGATCAATGAATGAATATCAGGCGGGTGTATAACAGGTGATCAATGCAGGAATATCAGGCGGGGTGTATAACAGGTGATCAATGCAGGAATATCAGGCGGGGTGTATAACAGGTGATCAATGCACGAATATCAGGCGGGGTGTATAACAGGTGATCAATGAATGAATATCAGGCGGGTGTATAACAGGTGATCAATGCAGGAATATCAGGCGGGGTGTATAACAGGTGATCAATGCACGAATATCAGGCGGGGTGTATAACAGGTGATCAATGCATGAATATCAGGCGGGTGTATAACAGGTGATCAATGAATGAATATCAGGCGGGGTGTATAACAGGTGATCAATGCATGAATATCAGGCGGGGTGTATAACAGGTGATCAATGCAGGAATATCAGGCGGGGTGTATAACAGGTGATCAATGAATGAATATCAGGCGGGGTGTATAACAGGTGATCAATGCAGGAATATCAGGCGGGGTGTATAACAGGTGATCAATGCAGGAATATCAGGCGGGGTGTATAACAGGTGATCAATGCATGAATATCAGGCGGGGTGTATAACAGGTGATCAATGAATGAATATCAGGCGGGGTGTATAACAGGTGATCAATGAATGAATATCAGGCGGGGTGTATAACAGGTGATCAATGCAGAATATCAGGCGGGTGTATAACAGGTGATCAATGCATGAATATCAGGCGGGGTGTATAACAGGTGATCAATGCATGAATATCAGGCGGGGTGTATAACAGGTGATCAATGCAGGAATATCAGGCGGGGTGTATAACAGGTGATCAATGCAGGAATATCAGGCGGGGTGTATAACAGGTGATCAATGTACAAATATCAGGCGGGGTGTATAACAGGTGATCAATGCATGAATATCAGGCGGGGTGTATAACAGGTGATCAATGCAGGAATATCAGGCGGGGTGTATAACAGGTGATCAATGCAGGAATATCAGGCGGGGTGTATAACAGGTGATCAATGTACGAATATCAGGCGGGGTGTATAACAGGTGATCAATGCATGAATATCAGGCGGGGTGTATAACAGGTGATCAATGAATGAATATCAGGCGGGGTGTATAACAGGTGATCAATGCATGAATATCAGGCGGGGTGTATAACAGGTGATCAATGCATGAATATCAGGCGGGGTGTATAACAGGTGATCAATGCACGAATATCAGGCGGGGTGTATAACAGGTGATCAATGCAGGAATATCAGGCGGGGTGTATAACAGGTGATCAATGCGAATATCAGGCGGGGTGTATAACAGGTGATCAATGCATGAATATCAGGCGGGGTGTATAACAGGTGATCAATGAATGAATATCAGGCGGGGTGTATAACAGGTGATCAATGCAGGAATATCAGGCGGGGTGTATAACAGGTGATCAATGCAAGAATATCAGGCGGGGTGTATAACAGGTGATCAATGCATGAATATCAGGCGGGTGTATAACAGGTGATCAATGCAGGAATATCAGGCGGGGTGTATAACAGGTGATCAATGCAGGAATATCAGGCGGGGTGTATAACAGGTGATCAATGTACGAATATCAGGGCGGGGTGTATAACAGGTGATCAATGAATGAATATCAGGCGGGGTGTATTACAGGTGAACAATGCAGGAATATCAGGCGGGGTGTATAACAGGTGATCAATGCACGAATATCAGGCGGGTGTATAACAGGTGATCAATGCATGAATATCAGGCGGGGTGTATAACAGGTGATCAATGAATGAATATCAGGCGGGGTGTATAACAGGTGATCAATGCATGAATATCAGGCGGGGTGTATAACAGGTGATCATGCAGTAATATCAGGCGGGGTGTATAACAGGTGATCATGAATGAATATCAGGCGGGGTGTATAACAGGTGATCAATGCAGGAATATCAGGCGGGGTGTATAACAGGTGATCATTGCAGGAATATCAGGCGGGGTGTATAACAGGTGATCAATGAATGAATATCAGGCGGGGTGTATAACAGGTGATCAATGCACGAATATCAGGCGGGGTGTATAACAGGTGATCAATGCAGGAATATCAGGCGGGGTGTATAACAGGTGATCAATGCACGAATATCAGGCGGGTGTATAACAGGTGATCAATGTATGAATATCAGGCGGGTGTATAAAACAGGTGATCAATGAACGAATATCAGGCGGGGTGTATAACAGGTGATCAATGCAGAATATCAGGCGGGGTGTATAACAGGTGATCAATGCAGGAATATCAGGCGGGGTGTATAACAGGTGATCAATGCAGGAATATCAGGCGGGGTGTATAACAGGTGATCAATGTACGAATATCAGGCGGGGTGTATAACAGGTGATCAATGCAGGAATATCAGGCGGGGTGTATAACAGGTGATCAATGCAGGAATATCAGGCGGGTGTATAACAGGTGATCAATGCAGGAATATCAGGCGGGGTGTATAACAGGTGATCAATGCAGGAATATCAGGCGGGGTGTATAACAGGTGATCAATGTACGAATATCAGGCGGGGTGTATAACAGGTGATCAATGTACGAATATCAGGCGGGGTGTATAACAGGTGATCAATGTACGAATATCAGGCGGGGTGTATAACAGGTGATCAATGTACGAATATCAGGCGGGGTGTATAACAGGTGATCAATGTACGAATATCAGGCGGGGTGTATAACAGGTGATCAATGCAGGAATATCAGGCGGGGTGTATAACAGGTGATCAATGCAGGAATATCAGGCGGGGTGTATAACAGGTGATCAATGCAAGAATATCAGGCGGGGTGTATAACAGGTGATCAATGCAGGAATATCAGGCGGGTGTATAACAGGTGATCAATGCAGGAATATCAGGCGGGGTGTATAACAGGTGATCAATGCAGGAATATCAGGCGGGTGTATAACAGGTGATCAATGCATGAATATCAGGCGGGTGTATAACAGGTGATCAATGCACGAATATCAGGCGGGTGTATAACAGGTGATCAATGCAGGAATATCAGGCGGGGTGTATAACAGGTGATCAATGCACGAATATCAGGCGGGGTGTATAACAGGTGATCAATGCATGAATATCAGGCGGGGTGTATAACAGGTGATCAATGAATGAATATCACGGGTGTATAACAGGTGATCAATGCATGAATATCAGGCGGGGTGTATAACAGGTGATCAATGCATGAATATCAGGCGGGTGTATAACAGGTGATCAATGCATGAATATCAGCGGGGTGTATAACAGGTGATCAATGCAGGAATATCAGGCGGGGTGTATAACAGGTGATCAATGCAGGAATATCAGGCGGGGTGTATAACAGGTGATCAATGCAAGAATATCAGGCGGGGTGTATAACAGGTGATCAATGCATGAATATCAGGCGGGTGTATAACAGGTGATCAATGCAGGAATATCAGGCGGGGTGTATAACAGGTGATCAATGCAGGAATATCAGGCGGGGTGTATAACAGGTGATCAATGCACGAATATCAGGCGGGGGTATAACAGGTGATCAATGAATGAATATCAGGCGGGTGTATAAAGGTGATCAATGCAGAATATCAGGCGGGGTGTATAACAGGTGATCAATGCATGAATATCAGGCGGGTGTATAACAGGTGATCAATGCATGAATATCAGGCGGGTGTATAACAGGTGATCAATGCATGAATATCAGGCGGGGTGTATAACAGGTGATCAATGCAGGAATATCAGGCGGGGTGTAAACAGGTGATCAATGCAAATATCAGGCGGGGTGTATAACAGGTGATCAATGAATGAATATCAGGCGGGGTGTATAACAGGTGATCAATGCAGGAATATCAGGCGGGGTATAACAGGTGATCAATGCAGGAATATCAGGCGGGTGTATAACAGGTGATCAATGCATGAATTCAGGCGGGGTGTATAACAGGTGATCAATGAATGAATATCAGGCGGGTGTATAACAGGTGATCAATGCATGAATATCAGGCGGGGTGTATAACAGGTGATCAATGCAGGAATATCAGGCGGGTGTATAACAGGTGATCAATGTTGAATATCAGGCGGGGTGTATAACAGGTGATCAATGAATGAATATCAGGCGGGGTGTATAACAGGTGATCAATGCAGGAATATCAGGCGGGTGTATAACAGGTGATCAATGCAGGAATATCAGGCGGGGTGTATAACAGGTGATCAATGCATGAATATCAGGCGGGGTGTATAACAGGTGATCAATGCAGGAATATCAGGCGGGTGTATAACAGGTGATCAATGCAGGAATATCAGGCGGGGTGTATAACAGGTGATCAATGAATGAATATCAGGCGGGTGTATAACAGGTGATCAATGAATGAATATCAGGCGGGGTATAACAGGTGATCAATGAATGAATATCAGGCGGGTGTATAACAGGTGATCAATGCATGAATATCAGGCGGGGTGTATAACAGGTGATCAATGCAGGAATATCAGGCGGGTGTATAACAGGTGATCAATGAATGAATATCAGGCGGGGTGTATAACAGGTGATCAATGCATGAATATCAGGCGGGTGTATAACAGGTGATCAATGTACGAATATCAGGCGGGGTGTATAACAGGTGATCAATGCAGGATTATCAGGGCGGGGTGTATAACAGGTGATCAATGCAGGAATATCAGGCGGGGTGTTATAACAGGTGATCAATGAAGGAATATCAGGCGGGGTGTATAACAGGTGATCAATGCAGAATATCAGGCGGGGTGTATAACAGGTGATCAATGGCATGAATATCAGGCGGGGTGTATAACAGGTGATCAATGTACGATAGTCAGGCGGGAGTGTATAACAGGTGATCAAGTGCATGAATATCAGGCGGGGGTGTATAACAGGTGATCAATGTAAGGAATATCAGGCGGGGTGTATAACTGGTGATCAATGTACGAATATCAGGCGGGGTGTATAACAGGTGATCAATGAATGAATATCAGGCGGGGTGTATAACAGGTGGTTCAAGTATGAATATCAGGCGGGGTGTATAACAGGTGATCAATGAATGAATATCAGGGCCGGGGTGTATAACAGGTGATCAATGAATGAATATCAGGCGGGGTGTATAACAGGTGATCAATGCACGAATATCAGGCGGGGTGTATAACAGGTGATCAATGCAGGAATAGCAGGCGGGGTTGTATAACAGGTGATCAATGCTGAATATCAGCGGGGTGTATAACAGGTGATCAATGCATGAATATCAGGCGGGGGTGTATAACAGGTGATCAATGCATGAATATCAGGCGGGGTGCTATACAGGTGATCAATGCATGAATATCAGGCGGAGTGTATAACAGGTGATCAATGCATGAATATCAGGCGGGGAGTAACAGGTGATCAATGGGCAAGGCAATATCAGGCGGGGTGTATAACAGGTGATCAATGATGAATATCAGGCATGGTGTATAACAGGTGATCAATGCTATGAATATCAGGGGGGTGTATAAACAGTGATCAATGAATGAATATCAGGCTGGGGTGTATAACAGGTGATCATGGACTGAATATCAGGAGGGGCGGGAGTATAACAGGTGATCAATGCATGAATATCAGGCGGGGTGTATAACAGGTGATCAATGAATGAATATCAGGCGGGGTGTATAACAGGTGATCAATGCAGGAAGATCAGGCGGGGTGTATAACAGGTGATCAATGCAGGAATATCAGGCGGGGTGTATAACAGGTGATCAATG